>JAHDVE020003341.1:0-82310 GCA_022606495.2 Halesus radiatus | reverse complement strand
TCCAGCCTTTGCAGCCAAATGAGCGGCCTTGGCGAGGGCTACTTCTGGGGTGTCTACGACGCGGCCGTCAGGGCCGAGGGGGGCGGCTCCGTGGTTCCAGATTGCGTAGGGGGTTCCCCATGCGGCCAAGGGAGACCAGACCCCATTCCACTGTCCCCAATCCTGGCTCTCGGCCAGACCTTCTCCCTTCCACTGACCATCGTCAACAGGGTTTCCAGACACCAGGGCGCCCAGGCACAGGAAGGTTGCGATCAGCTAGAAAACACAAATATATTTTTTAGAGAACCCAGTCGTAATTAGTAAAAAAGTATGGAAGTTACTCTAAGTTTATCTTTTGCGAGTCACGCAAGTTTCGCAAGAACAAATCCGTTGCAACAGTCTCATCATTAACCCATCTCACAATTTCCAAGTAACCCAGAGGAGTGGCTATATAATATAGGTTTTAGTTTCCAGTGACGTCATTCAATTTTTTTGTTTGTTTGTAATTGAACAAAAAATGTCACCGGAGACCTAAATTTCATTTAGATTTCTCACTCCAAATTATGTCAGGAATCACTGGTTAAAATAAGTCAGGTACGTCTCTTAAAACCGTGTATACATTACAGTCCCTTTAAAATAACAGTGAAGACTTTGACTGATGTATCAAATAAAAAAAATAAAAAAATGGACACTGAAATTAATGGTCAAATGAAGAACAGCTTAATGATACAAAATAAACTAACTTACAAATAATATTAAGCATTTTTGAGAAACAGAGACTCTTCTAAATAGATCGAGGTTCATGGACATCCTCAACAAATTCAAGTAATGTAACAATACTGTTATTTTTGTGTTTTGAAAAACATAAAAGGTACTATTAATACTGTGAACCTTCCAGAACAATTTAATAAATGTGGCAGATACCATTACAAGATACAAACGAAAATATCAAATATTTACAATAACAAGTACAACTATCCAATAAATGTAACGTAAAATCACTTTTTTTTACAATAACCAAATGTGCTTTTATTTTTTATCATAAATATTGAGGTTTTAAAGCTGTTTTTTGAGAAAAAAATACAATAAAGCATTTAAAAAACATTACAACATAAGAAAAAGAAACATTTTTTAAAAATAGGCGTGCAATGAATTTGTGGAATGATATATTTTTTTATCTATATATGTACATTTATATAAAAATCAATGTAAGTTTGTTAAGCACAGTTTGTTTTTATTAGTTCCGGGAATGTTTAGATAGCAATTTGAATGAAATCCAATATGTAAAACTGTTGTTGTTATATCGTTTTAAAATTAGTATGAAAAACATTAAACCCGCCATGTTTTATTTAGGTTAGCCCATATATATAACACTCTGGTTTACTCTGGGTAGAAAATTTTCAAAATGGAAAACACGAGTAGGTACCTACTTAAGAACTTTATGATTAAGATATATTTTGAAAAAATAAACGTTTGGAATGAAATAAAACATTCAAATGAATGTTTATTTATTTGGAGATAGTTACATTCGCTGTCAAATCAATTATGGCACCCTAATGACAAGCAAGAATTCATAAAAAAAATTCCGAGCAAATTTATAAACCTCACAAAGTGTATACGTAAATTGAACTGGTCTCATTAGCTTAGTCGGTAAAGCGGTTGTCCCGGTAAGACAGAGGTCCTGGGTTCGAGTCCCAGATGCGACTGATACTTTTTTATTTTCTGTACTTTTTTGTAGTTTGTCCAACGGGAGCTTGTTATTCAAAACTCAAAATTCACGGTTAAGGTTACAATATATATATATATATATGTATGTATAAAATAAATAAAAAACTTACGTAACAAACATCAGATGTGAAATAAACTAAACAGCATTTATTTAACGCATATAACTGAAGTATTTTTAGTTTTATTGTGAACCATTTCATTATACGATATAAATAAACAGAACTCATTAGTGATAAAATCGTTAGTTCGATTAAGATATTTATCGGAACGGCCTACACAGATTAAATTTAATAATAATTGGCATTGATATTTTATTGCTTGCGGACTGGCGGGCGTCGGTTCGTACATGCAACAATATTGCAAATTTCATCATTGTTTACTCCAGGTACTTTTTCTGAAACCAGTTTCAATTTTCGAGAAGTGTTTACACTTCCCTTTGAAGTATTGTTTCAACATTAGCTTAAAACGGTACTGGATATTATTAAATTAACTGAATATTATGCAGAAAGCCTCAATGGTTACACTCTTGTCTGCACATTAAACAAAACGATTGTTTTAATGATACAGCTGAGTTGTTATTTTGTTTTTATCAAAATAGGAGGATTTTAGAAGACTAACAGTTACGCAAAATGAAGCCATGAGAATAATTTTAAGATAAAACAATTTTTTTAATGTTTAAAAATGTTAAAGTTTGAGGGTTCAAAAGGAAATGTCTTTTAAACAAATTATATACTTAAATGTAATTGGTTTTCTTTTCAAAATGTTTAACAGCCCACAAAAATTCTGAATTCTTGAGAAAAATTAATAAACATCACCACAGACATAACCACTCTACAAAATTAATAAACATCAACACAGACATAACCACTCTACAAAATTAATAAACATCAACACAGACATAACCACTCTACAAAATTAATAAACATCAACACAGACATAACCACTCTACAAAATTAATAAACATCAACACAGACATAACCACTCTACAAAATTAATAAACATCAACACAGACATAACCAGTCTACAAAATTAATAAACATCAACACAGACATAACCACTCTACAAAATTAATAAACATCAACACAGACATAACCACTCTACAAAATTAATAAACATCAACACAGACATAACCACTCTACAAGAAGAAGAAATGAAATAAGACTTCTATTTCGAAAGAAAATAAAATCGCAAAACTCATTACTATGTAGAGATATGAAGATCTTCCTAGAAAGACCGACCGATATAAAAGAACAAGAAAATGTGTTGAAATTTAAGAAGGGAGTGACGAAACATGGAAAGTGCAATTTGTAATTTTTAATTGTACACTGTGAATTAAATTGCAAACATTTTTGTGTTTCATACATATCATATTTTATTTATATTAGAATACATTAAACCAACGTGTTTGTGTTCTATTTTAAGTTAAATAAATAAATGAATATAAATAAGTAAGATAATACCTTGTGCAAGGCTAGAAAAAAAAGCGTAATAACAGGGGATATGGAGGGAAGATTTTGAGCTTACCAGTTATATTACTGGCAATCAGTAAGATAGAGATATATAGTATTTGTAGAATGGTGAGAATCAAATGATTTTTTTTTATCCAAGAAAGGAAAAGATATTTTAAATGTACAAGTACTTTGAAAAAATACATGTAGGCTGCATTTGCACATCACCCAACGATCACATAAAATTACATAAATTATTAAATAACATCCATGAATTAGTTGTGCAAAATAAAAGATATCGATCGAAATAATACTAGAACCTGGATTCCTTTCCTATCCGTCCGTGCAACGCATTAAGCAGGTAATAATTTAAGCACTCGAATTAACAAATAAATTAATTAGTTTCATATATATTGAACACTGTTTATCACCTTTAGTTTGATATACGTCACAGTTAATGACAAAACGTAATTTGAAAGGCCACATGATTTATTAAATTACTACTAGAATGTTTGAAGGAGAAATCAGCACAGAGTTGGAGTGTGTTGTAGTATATTTTTAAATCGTATATGTTATTTAAAAACGCTTTAGTTAAAAACAGTTTGGATTCGCAATATAGCAATTTTTTGACGATTTGTTCGATTCTCTGTGCACGCAACGGAATATACAGTTAAATGCTTTATGAAGATAAGATTTTTTTTCATATAAAAGCAATGGAAAGATCTTAGAAGAAAAAATATTTATTTTCTAGTTGCAACAAAGAAAATAATATTAATAGAAATTGAAGATTAATAAAAGTGAAGAAAACTCACAATTGGATTCATGTTGCTTGTTAGACGTTGGCCTTTTCAGTGATGAAAACTGCTTGTGATTTACCAAAGGACTCTCCAGGTTTTATACTCTACCAGAAGCTCACAGCTTCTGATGGGTGGGGAGGATGACATTCAGCAAATCCACATTAGAATTCCATCATCAGAGGGACGATAGCAGACATAAAGGGACAACGTGTCAAAATGATTAAACATGTTCCTGCAAATTCTAATGCTTCAATGGTGTGAAGGTGCCACGTTGGTAAAGTGCCACCAGAATGAATTAATTTTCCCCACTTGACAATATTATAATGAAATGCATCTCAATGCGATAGTGAACATGACAGTTTAGGATCATAGTCAAAAGAGTCTAACTCTACTTTTCAAAATAAATGCATTCTGGATACAGAAAAGCTGGCTATGATAAGAGTGACGAATAAGTTGGTTTTACCAAGTTTCTTAACGTGGATGTAGAGCCTCAAATAGACAATATTATTATTAAAGGTGGTGATGTACCCTCTTACATAAAAAAATGTTCTTTGCATATTTCTGCCCCTAGCCATTCTTCTCCTATCCTCAGTCTACCTATCTTACTTCAATCGTCTACAGCACTTTCAGTTCTTCTACACCTCGTCCTCGTTTTGCCTCTAGTTCACTCTCATTGGGGTACGCACTCGGTTATGATTTTCGTTGTCCTATCAACTAACATTCTTTAGATTCACTGTCAGTTACGCTGAGATGTTTAAACAATGAGGACCATTTTGAAATTTTGATATTATAACGATCCCCGTTAACCGCATCAAAAGGTTTAACAGGCCGAGAATCAACATTTAACGAGCAGCGTTCAAAAGTCTAATAATCAAAAGGGCTCTGATCGCGATGGAGTTTAAAATATCTTAGTTTCTTCATTTAATCATTAATTTAACTTTTACGGGTTATTTTTTTTAGGTTTCTGGTACCAAATCATAATAGCTGTATTACTGTTTACTTTATGTGAATTGACTACGATCATTTCTGTAAAGTGGTTCACGTTTGTAATGTAGTCTAGTTATAATCCGTTTTGCCTGAGGTGGGAATAATTAAGCAGGAATTATATCCTCAGTCGATGGCACCAAGATCTACGCATGATATTATTAACATTTGTCAAAGCGTTTCTGTCCTGAGAGGTGTTGTGAAGCGATCTAGTCTACACACCTCTTCAATATTAAAAAATCCATAAAAGTTTCCATGAATTCAATTTCTTGAAATGCGTTGACGAAAATTAGTTAGGTACGCTTTTAACTGTTGATTAGTGATTTCGTGTGAATATTATTAGTGTGTAATGTTATTGCGAATGCATATAAAAAGGTGTTTTCGTTATAGTTAAAATACCTTTTTTTTCATTATTAATTATTAGTATTTATTTTTAATGTATTTTAATAACTTATTGAAGTTTATAAACAACATTGTAATATTTAATCATTGAAGAAGATAATATCAACCAATTCTAAATGAAAAACAAAACCGATAAAAACACAGAAAATAAATAGGTATCAGTCGCATATGGGAATCAAAATCAGAACCTCTGTCTTATCGGGACATCTGCTCTGCCAACTGAGCTAATGAGACCTGTTCACTTTACGCCATCCTTATCGATATCGTATCTCAACTTCAAGATTTGTCAATATTATCCTTCATTAAATCTCATATAAATTGAATATTCTTTCTAGACTAAAACAGTCAAAAGATGTTCCATTTAAATAAAAATCTGATAGGTACATCCAAGACACTATCTAGATTGCAATTATATTCAGGGAGAACTTTTCCATCAACATAAAGATAGCAACCAATAATATGGGATTTAATGGAGGATAATATTTACAAGTCTTGAAGTTGCGGTATAAGTTTGCGATGGCGTAAAGTAAACTGGTCTCATTAGCTCAGTTGGTTGTCCGGTAAGACAGAGGTCCTGAGTTCGATTCCCAGGTACGTCTGATACCTTTTATTTTCTGTAGTTTTTTTTCGATGATTAAGTATTTATTTTATTTATGTTGATTTGTCCCTTTATCTGATATTGATTAAATTATAATTGATTCTATTGTATGGAAAAAAATCTTAGGTTGCATTGCGGTTTAAATAAAAAATCTAATGGTTAAATCACAGAATTGTGGAAAAACTTGATGTAATATTATTTTTAAATGCGGCCAAATCAAATCAATTGGTAAGTGCGAATGCGCTTTGATGATTTCTGGCCATGGAAATATCTGATATTTAACTTTTAGGTACATATTGAAATATTTAAAAATATCTTTGTACAGGTTAGATACAATTTATTCAAGGTAATGGATGATGATAAATAATTTCGTTATATTTTTAATTTTATTAATAAAAAAATAATTTTTTATTGCCAGCTTAAGGTTTTGATTGAATTTGGCAAGTTTAAATCTACTGGGGTGGTTGTTTAGCTAGATTATTTAGATGACTTTTTTTTTTAAATATACAAATTTAAAGGCATAAAAGAATTTAGAAGCTGACAGGTTTTAAGGGAAATTTTGTTTTGTGTATTTCTGATTTCACTAGGCAGGGAATTTAATAGCTTAAAGGCATTGTATTTAAGACTTCTTTATCCATAGGAGGTTTTACAGATTGGAATATTAAAAGATTTTACATGTAATTGTCTTAGGGCTCTAGTGTTAATGTTTTTTCAAAGTTGGGAACATTTAGTTTCTTAAAAATAAAATTAGTTCTTGTCCTTAATGGAACTTTAAGAATAGCCTTCACGATTAGTTTCCGAATCTTTGCTAAAAGCTCTAGGCAAGTATTTGTGGCACTACCCCAACTGATAATACCATATTAGAGAGATGATTGTACAAGAGCACAGTAAACTTGCCTAAGCTGTTCATTGAAAACTTGCCATTTAGTATAAATCTACCATTTTAAAAAAATGGACGAGGTTTTCAGTTTTGTTTTTAAGTTTGTAACTCTAATAATCAAATTTTCAACTCTATTTATCGAAGACCAAGAATTTAACAATGAAGTACAACCGTGCAGTTTCAGTTTGTGCTGTAGTGGCTTATTTGGTATTCGAAAAATTAAAAATTTAGTTGTGTCTGTATTTAGAGTTAATATGTGTGCATCAAGCCAATTTTTAACCACACCTAAACCATTTTCCGCCATTTTAAGGACAATTTTCATACCAAGATGTAGCATTAAATAGCAAAATCGGCAAATGTTGTGATTTTCAACAAATTTGTAAGTTGCATAAATCGTTAATATATATTAGAAATAATATGGGGCCTTTATAAGGTCAGGACAGTTCAGGACTTTATAAGTTAAAGGACATCATAAGTATCATTTCAAACAACTTCCAAAATATACATTTTATCTAGGTTTATAAATGTATTCACATATTAATTCCTTCAAACTAACTGTTTTTTACTATAAACATGTCACAAAAAAAAACAATTATCGTAAAAAACGAATAATTGCAGTACTTAGATAATGAATGGATGAATGCAGGACTATTGAGAATAACTGCAAAAAAATAGAAAAAAAATCGTGTATACACACACCCTTTCAAAATAACTGTTATTTTTCATATTGTTTTATTTTGCATACGTATTACAAAAAAGTGAAGTAAAAAAAAAGATTGTAAGAAATTCCAATAAATTGTAATTTAATATCCTTGTGATATATTTAAACAATGCTATCAAGGTCTCGTCTATTGCTGAGGCGCCTAAACCACGTAGTTCCGTCACTAGTATAGGCAGGTAGGCACTGTTAGAAATTGTTTTTCACAAAACACAAAGGTCGGAGTAGCATTGAACACTTGAATTTAAAAGTCTCATAGAAAATAATTCGTATTGAAGCGCTCTTGATAAATATTTAAAACACTATTCTGCAGAATTAAGAAGTAAACAAATGTAAGGAAAAGGGTGTTGATTTTTTTAACGGAAAATTAAGTTTTTCAGAGGATTCGGTTTTCTTTCGAACCTTTTAAAATTTTAATTTTTCTGTCACCTCCTACGACATATGTAACCTATTTTAAAATAAAGGTTCACTCACATTTTCTCAGATCCCCTCTCACACACAATACAATATCTCCATTAATATCAATTCAATGTGTACCACTGAACAAATATTCTCTAGAAGTATGATCTCTTTTCAATTTGAGAAGTGGGTATGGGTACCGCCGCCCCTAGAACCACCTTGACCTATCCAGCCGGACTCTCTCGACCCATCGCCCTGCACCGCAGTGGAAGGAATGGATTAATACGTTTGCCACTCATGGACACACTGTCATCCAGATTACTACCCACTCTTAATACATTTTTCCTTTCTAGATCTTCATCTCCTTCCTTTCCTTAAAATTATCCTCTATACAGTATCCTCCAGGATGATAATTTAAGCCCGAGGGAAATTATTATCCTCAGGACTTCTTGTAAGAAAGAGTGCCGATTTGAAATAATTTTTAATCGTAATCTTAGCTTTAGTTTTTTGATCATTTTATATATAAATCAAAACAGCATTTTCATGCAGATTTAGCTGTAGTTTTTTGTTATTTTCTAACTATTTAAAGCTATTTTTGATATTTCAGAAATAAAATTAGCTAAGTATAATTATTGTGATATTTTGAATAGATGGCTGTAGTGTTCAATAATTTTAATTGTTTACAGAGTCAACGTCAGATGTCACTGGTATATAGGTTCACTCTCCCGATAAAAAAAACCGTGTTACGAGCTCACGGAGTTCACTTTTAGAGATTTAGAGTTAGTGGCTCAGGTGCCATCGAATTTGGGTCTCATCGAGGCGTCGTGAGTTCCGCTTACTGTGATGGTAGTAGGAGATTTTCTAATATTATCAGGTTAATCGTAACCCGGAAATATTTGTCTTTCTTTAAATAAAAAAAAAAGATAACTAGTTACAAGATATTGACCGCAAGGCTCCTTTCCTGGTTAAAATCACAAGTGTATAATCGTCTTATACAATACATTAAAGTGCTTGTGACGAAGAAGTGTGTTTTATTTAATCTAGTCTCCTTTAATGGAAGCAATCTTCCCAACAAGACCTCCATTGATATGCTTGGTGTAACCTTAACTGACCAGCTCAGGTATGGGGGCTCCATCGAAGCCAGAGTAAAGTTAGCCTCTCAGAAGCTGGGCGTATTGTACAGAGCCCGCAAATACTTTAATACTATACAACTGCTGATCGTGTAAAAATCGCAAGTGCGCCCCACTGTAGAATTTAGTATCTAAATCTGGTCGGGAGCCCCAAAATATCTGAAAAAAAAACCCTTTACTCTGTGCAGAAATGGCGGTCCGTTTGTTCTTGTTCAACTGGTATTTTAATGGAAGATGTTCTGAGGAACTAGCGTCATTGATCCCCTCGGCACCGGTACACAGTCGGGAAGCACTCCAAACGCACGCCTAACATTTTCACACAGTTGACATTTGTCACATGAGAGCGGGTCGTTTCTACGACTCGTTCTTGTGTTCAACAGCTCGGCTGTGGAATGATCTGCCGGCCTCTGTGTTTGCTCCCTCCTACAACATGAGTCTATTCAATACCCAGGTTTACTCCTTCCTATCCTGTAAAATACCCTACACAAAGCATCCCCAAAGATGATATAGGCCTTAGCGAAATTATTTCCCTCAGGGCCTCCTCATTGTAAAAAATAACATAAAAAAGCGGTCACAACAATTATTATCATTATTATACTGGTAAAATCTGTTGAAGCGATTCCTTTTCGATGCTTATAAACGCCCATGAAGCCTTAAAAGAACAATAGACACACTAACAATGATTATTGATTAATCACACAGGTAGTATTATAAATACCATTCGAATCTAGGGCGTGGTTAATCCAGATACATAATACATGATCTGCCGCCGCACAGTTGGGACTATCAGTTATTCATCATTAATTCAACATTTGCATTTTAATCTCATTATGCCTTAATGTCAACGAGATAGAAAAAAACGTTATTGATTGGACGATATAGCGTTTCAAAGTTGTTTGTTTGTCGCTATATAGAAGTCAGAAGTCATTAATTCATTTAGCAAATTGTTCAATTTGTATTTTTAATGTCAATGTTAGATCCTGCCCAATGTGTTATTTCAGATAAATATATTTAATATGATGTATATTTCATTGGTAGAGGTACTCTCAGTAGTCTCAGAATCGCCCAGATTAAAGACCCGATTTAATATTAGTGAAAATATTAAAAAAGTCACATGAAATGGTTTGTGTCGGATTTGGTGATCCTAGAGGCCCATTCCGGTTATTTTTAAGGAAAACTTTTAATCCTTTTCCTTAGGTTCTTGGTTAACTGTGGTTCCAGTTCTCTTCAGCTAATGACATCCATTGAACATATCTATATGTATGTAGTTTTAACAAGAGAAAAACTCATTATTAAGTAAGTTACCAATGTAACAAAACATTATCATTATTCCTCTCCCCCTTAAACTTCTCTACCAGTTCTTTATAAAAATTCTTTATCCTCGATCTAAAACGGTTATTCCTCATTAGGTATACAGTAGTTAAATACAATAATTGCAGCCATTATTTACTTACAGAGGAATTATTAAAAGGAGTTTCAAGTTACAAATCACTTCAATAATAATTCATAACGTTATCCGCAAGGCGTTGCAAAGGAATAATTCACATAATAATTCGCGTTCAGTTAATTCAGTGAAAGGAGATCGGTATATTTTACATTGTTATATACGTGCGTTGGTGTGGACATTTAGGTAAAGGAATTAAATGTCGTGAACGATATATGAACGCTCATAATTCAGTTAGTTATTCGGTAGACAGTGGCGTGCACATAGTTTTTAATCGGAGTGGGCAGTAGGTAATACAGTGAATGAATTAACATTTATAAAACGTACCGCGGACATGGTAAATTTTTAGAATGGTTAAGCTGCTGGCTTCAGCCAAAGTTTGTTGGGATTACCTGCCACTTCAATTTTTTTCTTTTTTATGTGAGTATCACACAAGAGTCCCAACTGCTCCCAATCATCTGGAGCCAGTGAGACTATGGGGTCCCTAATTGGGGTATATTGTTAGGCTGAAGGTATTTTGGAGGGGAAGTAGATGGATAAGAGAAAGGTGGAAAATACCTGGCTATTCAGACTTGGTCATCAAACACGACTAAAGCCATTTCAAGCAACGGTTCGATTCTGAATGGTGGTCTTTCACAAAGGCGATACTGACAGTATCGAAACGTGACGCAAATATACTAAATATTATTTTAAATGAATAAATTGTGAAATAACACAATTTAATCACGTAAAATTTACCTTTTTCATATGAAGCGGTAACTTGGTGATGTGATATGTGAATTTACAAAATAAAATAATAACTTTTTTTACATCACTTTTATTTGTTGTAGGCTTTTGCCGACCGGGTTTTGCTACTGCCGTAGCTTCTTTAGGGCAGTATATTACTTCCGTTTCTATTCAGGGCCGTATTTTTTTTATTTATTTTTTATATGAATACCTCACAAGAGATATTCATAAAAAAATACCCAACTACTCCCAACCGTCTGGAGCCAGTGAGACTATGGCATTCCCAATTGGGGAATGTTGTGAGGCAGAAGGCATTGGGGAGGGGAAGGAGAAGGGGAAGACGAAGGTTGGGAATACCTAGCTATTCAGACCTGGTCACCAAACACGGCTAAAAGCCATTTCAAGCAACGTTTCAATTCTGAATGGTGGTCTTTCACCAGGGCGAAACTGAGAGTATCTTCCACTCTGGAACGTGCGCAAATATACTATATATTATTTTTAAATGAATTAATTGTGAAACAACACAAATTAATTAAATAAAATTTATGAACCCGCGACCTTCGGATTCGTAGTCGAGAGCCTTACCCCTCGACCATGGAGGCCGTCAAAGTATATACGTATATACTCCCGTGTAGAATCCACTATCGAAACCCGGTCGGCAAAAGTATATAACAAATAAAAGCGATGTAAAAAAAGTTATTGTATTATTTTAAAAATTAAAATTTACTTGCTCACGCCGGGATTAGAACCCGCGGTCTCGGGATTCACAGCCAAGGATCGTAACCACTCAACCACGGAGATCGTCAGAAATAGTCATTTAAATGCTAGATCGTATACATTTAGGGTACAATATATCATTACCCAAGTTCTAGGGGTTTTGGGTACTTTATACCTTTATGGAGAACAGGTCAACTGTGCCATTAATAATAATATTAATGAAATATCTACTGTTTTAAGGCGTATTTCGTGAAGCTCCATTGACATTTGTATTTATTTTAGCACTAGATGTCGCAGCACAACCCTCAACTTAGTTGAACAAATAACTTGATATGTGGATATTTTCGTAATATTAAATGTTTTTAAAATAATTAAAGTTTGTATTCACCACTTTATTAATATACAGATATCTACATGTTTATCTATGTGTTAAAAGTCGTATATATATTTCCTTCGACTTTAACTACTAACTTTTCAGAGCATAGTATATAATAGGTGATATATTTTTTGCAGATTTATAAGTGGAAGATACTCTCAGTATCGCCCTGGTAAAAGATCACTCTTAAGAAGAGAAACGTTGCTTGGATTAACATTAGCCTTTCTCTTTCACATCTCTTTACCTTTCCCACTGCCATAGTTCTAATGCCTCGAACAGATGGAACTCCCACGCTCAGTTCACATATTAAAAAAAAAACAGTTATATAGGTACCTACCTGCCAAACATTGGAATATGTATGTTATACTTAAACTTTTACATCTCATATGTAATTCATTAATACTCTACACTAAATTAAAAAATGCATATCATACTTTAAACTTTTATACATTATACTTTAAACTTTTATATCTCGTATGTAATTCATTATTACTCTACAATAAATTTAAAAAAAGCAATATACTTTAAAAACAAAAACAAAACAATTTTTTTTTTTTTAAGTTACCACATGTATTCTTTTATATTATTTCATGTATATGTATATTAATATGAACTAAACTTATCAATTTGACTGTCCTAAAACGGGATTTATTCCTAGTTGGACAGTCAAAGCCTTCTTAAATTTTTTTGTAAAATAACATGTGTTTTAAATAAATATTATTATTATTATTATGTATAATATAACACTTGAGTGAAAATCTATTACCGGTTTCCGTTTATATATACCATACAGCACTGTTTTTTTCGCAAATACAATTTAAAATAATAATTTTTTTTTAATATAAATGCGTAAAATTTGTTTTGAACCACTACAATTTAATATAATAACCGCGACCTGTTTCGGAAGTACTTTTTCCTTATCAGGAATATATTAAAAATAAACTACGATATAAAATAATGGTAGACGTACATGAATATTTACATGTTGAAGTGGGAGCCAACCAAAGAGGAAGGGGTAATTAGGGTTTTTTTTCTGTATAAAGCGATTCATTGTAAAAATATCTAAAAGAAGCACTCTCTCGATAATTGTCTACTGCATGATTGAGAAAAAAATCTTTAAATTAGGGGTCATATAGATTTTTGTAACGAAGTTTTGTTTAAAAAAAATTTGGTCCCCCTAAAAAACATGATTTTGTGAAAAAAAAAACATTTTTATTAGTTACCAGTTTTGTTTTTACATACCATTTTAGATTGTCTTATAGTCGTTTTATTGGGATTATTTAAATAAGTACAATTAATTAAATAACGAATAATTAGTTTAATTTCTAGAACTCTCCTATCAGTAGCTGAGTTGGCATCTCAGATGTCGTGAGTTCAATTCCTTGGCTGGCTAAGTTCTCCATCACGACACAAGAAATATCTCCAGCTTTCTGTGACGGCAGTAGGGGTTTTTAAATATTATCAGGTAATTCGTAAACCGGGAATGTTTACCTTTCTTAAGAATAAATAAATAAAATAAAGTTTAAAGTTTTTATTTCTTCTTTAAAAGTTCGTCTAAAAGTGGCTTCACAAGAGTTTAATAATGCCTTCCGGAGGTTATCATACATAATAGTAATTACCAAGCAGAACCTTTTTTTATAAGTTAATCGTTTTTCAAAGAAATAATAATAGTTGGAGTGAATTTTTTATTTATTTAACATAAATATTAGTTTTTACCTTAATTCAATCAAAACTCTCCGAAATTACGCCATACTTTGATTACGTATAATTCATACGTTACGATCTTAAGATTCTTTTTCACAAATTTGTGAAAAATTGTCTGTTTTTCACAACTCTCAATAAAAAAATAACAACAACAAAAAAATTCCAATAGATTTGTAGTCACTTTGTGGCGTTGTTATGAATAGATTAATAATATTAACTGTATTATTTCTTTGAATGATGTATAATAACTTTGTGGAGTTTACATTTATTAATAAATGATTTAAAAATTACTTTGTAATCACCGCTTTATTAATATATACATATCAACATGTTTCTAAAGCGATGCTTTCCTCATCAGGAATATACAAAATACTGCAATACAAATTAGTTTTAAATTCATTTATTAAGAATGACCCCACAAAGTGAATACCAATCTTTTGAAGAAATTATAATAATATTTACTTTATTTATAAAAATACCTAGATGTTTTAGGAGCAAAATTCAATATTTTTAGTATACTGTTAATCCTGATGAGGAAAGCCTTGCTTTCGAAACGAGTTAATATGTACGTAAACCAAGTTATTCTTATTAATTTATTTAATAATAATATATTATTTTCCAAAATTTTCGGCACTCTGATAGAGAGATTTTGTGTTTCAATTATAAAAAAAAGAACAAGGAGATATAAAATACAGAAACATTTCGAAATTATAATTTTATTATTGGCTTTGCATAATTAAACAAGTAACTGAAATAAAATAACAAAAAAATATACATTTGAGACATAATACATTGTGTTTGTTAAAACAAGGGTTATGCATTACAAACGATTAAGAGTTCGGTAGGTACCTACATATATGAGGCATGGAGAGGATCAGTCATGTGTATCGAGGGTAGAAGAAATTACCAGAGTCCTCCGGAGACGGCGGCGATCTTGGCATTCAAGTGGGCGGCCTTGGTGATGGCTACCTCGGGGGTGTCTACGACGCGGCCGTCGATTCCGATGGGGGCACCTCCCCAGTGGCTCAGGGGAGATCCCCACCCGGCCAGGGAGGAAGAAGCTCCGACGTTAGCGGCGATGAGGTTGGCCCTGGAGACGGCTACTTCAGCGGGGTTGATGGCATGTCCATCGAGAATAGCGGCACCTCCCAGCCCCCATGCGCCCAGGGGGGCGCCCAGGACACCGGCGCGGGCAGCCCACACTCCAGGGGCAGCCCATGCTCCTACGGGTCCTCCCCAGGCTCCAGCCCAGTCCTGGCTCTCCAACAGACCTTCTCCTCTCCACTGTCCATTGTTCAGCAGCAGTGGGTTTCCTGACACCAGGGCTCCCATGCACAGGAAAGTTGCGATGAACTAAAAAAAAATGTATTTGTGACAAATATGACACAGTAATAAACTTCAGCATTCATAATGATCCTATTTAGAGATACCAAAATTGTCAGTACATCCGATAAACAAATAACATTATAATAAGGATGTCTTTCTTTTCCACATTGAACAAAATCGTACATAAACAACGTACCCTAAATAACGTCAAAATTAACGCTTTTTTTTCATAATTAGGGCAGTAAAATTAAAAAGAGTGATCACTTTGGTCGGTTGACAATAAAGATTAAAAAAATCACGCTGTTGGTTTTCAAAGGCGTAACCTTTTCTCAAAGGTTCTTTTCACTAATACGAATTTCGAAAAGAAGCTTTTCTCTCAAACATACATACACTTTAATAATTGTATATTTTTTGACCGGTTTATTTAACATACGTATGAATCGGCACACTTAAAAAATAGATTAATAAAGCTACGATAGAATAGGTTTTCGGGTGAGATTTATGATATTCGGTTTTCGACCAGTTATTTATTTTTATTTTCTAATTTTTATTCATGTATTATTATTGACTTATCAAAATTTACTGATTATTATTTACTTATTATTATTTACCTATTATTATTTACTCAATACTTCTTGTTAACAAAAATATGCTCACTCTATGAATGTGGCTAATTGTAACACAGATACTTTATGTTAGTTACTTGGGCTACGATGAAATTATTATTGTTGTAATCTATAAATATACCGCCCAACTTAAAGATTTACTGTAAATTTTTGTAGCCTGAATAACTTTGGTGTTATTAAAAAAAAATTATAATGTGTCGCTTCACTAAAATTGTAATGCCCCCCATCTCAACACAGGACTATCCTAGCGAGATGAGTGACTAATGTTTTTGTTTTTTAAATTTATGAATATTTTTTTTGTACGTTTTATGACTTTATATCACTTTTAAAATATGTGTTAAATTGTCACGGAACCGTATTTTGTAAATAATTTTTTTCACACAACTTTTTAGTTATAAATTGAAGAACCTCAAAAACAACGCTTTAGCACTTTATTTATTTCAAACAATTTAAAAACGTTATTTTGATACATGACAGCTGTTTTATCTTTGTGATACCATACAGAATCCACTGTCAGACTATTCATCCCTTAATACACACATTTTGAAAACATTAGATGGTAAATCAACAGAAATTATGATCAATAATAATTTAACAATTAAACAAACTTCCATTAATTAACTTGATTCAATTATAAAATCTTACACAATAACAATCATAAAAGCACTTACGATTGGGTTCATGTTGCTTGTGATGTGTTAGCCTTTTCGAAAGAAAACTGCTTCTGTTTGTTCAAAGTTCTTGCAACGCTTTATATGCGGGCGAGACCACTGGGGGAGGGGAGTACCACCTAGAGGAAGTTCATACGAACACGACACATAAACAAGTTTGTTTTTGATTTAGCTGACGATAATCATAAAAAAATAATCATCATATTGAAGTAGATATTCATTGTAGTTGATCTAACTTTAATTGTATATCTGATTTCTTAGATATGCATTATTCCAGTTATTATAAGCAACAATACTGACGGCTTTTTAAATCTTTGTTTAGTAACAAGTTTGGAAGTATTGTTGATATATTTACTGACTTAATAATATATAACGTAGCTTTAACGATTTGTTTTAGATGATTGTTTTAGGTTTCTATTTTATGTTAATGTTAAACGTGTTAAATATAATTATGAAACATTACGTTTTAAAAACTCTGTGTAATTATAATTCTGTTGTAAAATCCATGTAAAAGCCCAGATGGGGGGTTAAAATCAATAAATAAAATGAAATAATGTTGAATTAAAAAAAAAAAAAAACTTGTCCTTAAATCATCACCAACCGGTTTCAATTATCCCAAGCTTCGTCAGGGTAAAATTTAAAACAAAAAAGAATAGAGTATATATGGTTGAGATATATAATAATGAGAGAAAATATTAAATGAAACAATGGAAGAGTGAGAAAGAGATATGCTTACATGTAGCAGAATGGGACAACACATAAAAAAGAAAGAGACAAAACGTTAAATGAAGGAGGGATAAAGAAGTGGCAAATTTTCAATTGATTATTCAGAATATTGCTTTCAATTTTATCGGTTTTATTTAGTTTTTTGTTTGGTTTTTAATTTTACCCTAACGTAGATTGGGTAAAATATATTTAAATATAAAATTTTTAAAGCATAAATAAATTTATGCTTTAAAACATAATGTTTGTTTTAATTAAGAAATGTGCCAAACAATAAAGCAATTGATTTCTACGAAAATAATTACTTTATTTTTAAAAATACATCTGTATTGAAAATATTACTGTTATTTTTTTTAAGCTTAGGAACCTCATTGTAATATATCAGAACATTAGGCCAATTGTTAATTTGTTAAAAGGTTAAACACAACTGGACCCTTCATTCTGGAGAATGACTCCCACTGGAATTACTTTGTTTTTAATTACCACGGCAGTATATTCGAGACAGTATTTAATAATTCCAAATGAATTCGGGTAGAATCTTGTAGTCATGATAAAAGGTAGCAGCCAAATAAAGGTAATACGTTAATTGAGGATGATATTGACAGTTCTTAGAAATCGGGGTATGAAATCGATATCAGTGGTTTAGAGCAGAAGGTCCTGGGTTTGAGTCCCAGCTGCTACCGTTATCTTTTTTCTTTCTTTGTCTTTTCGGTTTCATGTTTCATTTTGAGAGATGTTAATATAATCTTAAAAATTAAAAGATTAAAAATATAATATATTGGTTTTGATATGTGACATCACATAAGAGCGCCAATTCTAAACCTTACTTGGAAAATGAAAAAACTTTTTAATCGTTGAAGATAATATATATTAACGAATCTCAAACGAAATACGAAAGAGAAAGACACAGAAAATTAAAAAAAAAAGTTATGATCGCACCTTCGTGCCAATAACATTTTGCTGTCAATAGTTGTTTTGTTTTGCTCTTCATAATATTGATCAAAAACCAAATATATTCTGTTCTCTGCTTAAAAAAAAGTGTTGTGTGTTGTTCCTTGAGGATTCTTATCCCCTCTGTGATAGAACAGTGTTGCGGTAGTGTTGGAGTGAATTTTATGTATGTACAAAAAAAAAAAAATTAATAAAAAATTTAATAACTGTGATTTTGACATTTTGAATACCCTACCTACATATGAAACACTGTGAGAAGTACTGAAGGTGTTGCGGATTTTGCCCACCAACAGGCGCAAAAAATAAACATCCAAGGATATTATTCCATTTCAAGGATATTAACCTATTCACTATGGACTTCCAAGAAAAGTCTTTACAATATATGACCAAAGCAAAGATAATGATAACGGAACTAATTACCATTTTCAATGATCCAACGAATAATTTCACAAAAACTCAAATAGCCAAAGTAACGCCGAAAACGACAGACATATTGGGAACTATTGGAGAAATGGCTGTTACTATGGGAATTGTAGTTGGTGAATTGACCGCATCCAAAAATCAAGCAATTATTCAGCCGCAGGTGGAGGAAAAAATAAAGAAACATGAACCAATTGTGATCATTAAACCGAAAAATCAGGATCAAAAGAACAAGAAAACGCAGGATGAATTAAAGAGTCACATAGATCCAGTTAATGTGGGCGTGGCCGGAATCCGAAATTTTAAAAAAGGATCAGTCATTGTTGAACTGAAGAACACAGAGTCAACGATAAAAATCCAAAAAGAAATCATCGATAAGCTTGGGGATAGGTATGACATTGACATTCCTAAACCCAAAAATCCAACGGTAAAAGTGATAGGAATTACAGATAAATATACCGCCGAAGAAATTGAAAACAGAATAAGGATGCAGAATGATTACATAGATAGAGAAAACTCTAAAATATCAGTCAAATTTATAAAAGAAAATAAAAAAGTAGTGGATACAATAATTTTACCGTATTCATAGAAGTAGATGGAAAAACACACTCTAAAATGTTAGAAGAAACTAAGATAAATATTGGATGGAACAGATGTGCTGTCTACGATCATCTCTCAGTTCTGAGATGTTTCAACTGCAACGGATATAGACATAAGGCAGGGGACTGTAAAAATAAAAAATCTCGCGGAAGATGTTCAAACGAACATGATACGTCAGAATGTAAGGAAAATGTTGACAAAATGAAATGTATTAACTGCAAACTCACAAATGATAAACTTTCATTAAATTTGAACGATAACCATCAGGCATGGAGCAAGAAGTGTCCTATATACAAAAGAAATATAGAATCAGAGAAGAGAAAAATTGATTTTTTATGATAAAAAGAAAAGCAACTGTATACTACTTAAATATTTCAAGCCTTTTGGCTCATGTAAATGAAGTTGAAGTATTATTGCAAGAAGTCAAACCAGAAATTTTAATGCTAAGTGAAACGTGTATAACCAACGATGTATACGATTCCGAAGTATCATTTATAGGGTATTCAACTATAAGATGCGATTCACATAGTCGACATACAGGAGGAGTGATTATGTTCATTAAAGATTGTATATCTTTCAAAATAATATCAAATCAAGTATTTGATGAAAAAAATACGTGGATGCTGGCAATACAAATAACAAAAAACTTGATTAAAGGAACCTACTCTGTATTATACCACTCACCAAACCAAAGCCATTCGAAATTTTTAGATTTCTTTGAAAATTGGTGTATTAAAAATATGAAAAACCAAGATATGTTTTATATAGCTGGTGACTTTAATATTGATATGAAAGTAAAGAATACCTACAGTAATAGACTCCAAAGTTTAGTGAATGATCTAGGAATGAAACAGCTTGTGACAAAACCAACGAGAATAACAAACGCATCAGCAACCATTATTGATTTGGTTATATCAAATCATTTTTACTTGAACGTAAAGGTTGTGGATACACCAAAAATATCAGACCACGAAAACATAATAACACTACTTGAAACGAGTGTAATAAAAAATGAGTCAAGGAAAATTATATATAGAGATAAAAGGAACTATGATCACTCTAAATTCTGTGAAACTTTAAAAAATAGTATCTCACAAATTACCGAGTCTAATTCATTAAATGACAAAGCAGAAAATTTTGTCAAAATTTTGACGTCGGCAGTCGACAAAAATATGCCGATAAGAAGTGTTAAGTTTAAAAATACTAACAGATGGTATTCGATACCATTACATAACCTTCAAAAACAGAGAGATAATGCATATAAAGCGGCAAAATTGGAACCATCCAAAGAAAAATGGAATTCATATAAAAAAATTCGCAATATTTATTCAAAACAAATTAAACAACATAAGTGCAATTACTATAAACAAAAATTAGAAACACAACAGAATGAGCCAAGAAACTTTGGATAACACTAAAAGAAATCATAAAGGGCAAACAAAAAGAAGTTGTAAAATCGATTGATTTCCCAGATGGAAATGAAGAAGAAATTGAGAATATAGCGACAAAATTTAACAAGCACTTTATTTCGAGCATAGATCTTATAAGCGAAAGTATTCCAGAATGTCCTGCTAACAAACTAGACATAGACAGGACTGTATGCACCGATGAAGAGTTTAAGTTTAAAAATATAGATTTACCATACTTAAAAAGAGTCTTAAGTAACATGAAATCGAAGGAATCTCCAGACGGTATTACAATAAATATAATCAAAGACACCATTAATATTATTGGCGAATCGATGGTACAAATTATCAATGAATCTCTGAATAGTGGAGTGTTTCCCAAAACTTGGAAGACATCTGTAATAACTCCTATTCCGAAAATCGATAACCCAAAGAAATTTGACGAATTCCGACCGATAAATTGCTTGCCCAAATATGAACAAATACTTGAATACATTGTAAAGGAGCAATTAACTGAATATATTGAGACAAAGCAGATATTAGTTCGACAACAATCGGGTTTTAGAAATAAATTTTCTTGTGAAACCGCTATTAACTATGTAATACAAGAATGGAAAAATTATAGAGATAAAAACAGTAAAATTACTGCAGTATTTTTAGACTTAAAAGGGCATTTGAAACAATCGATAGAGATAGATTAATAAAAAAATTAAGAAATATTGGAATTAACGGTAAAGAAATTAATTGGTTTGTTGATTATCTATCAGAAAACGCAACGCCGTTTCCGCAGGGGTAGCAGAGAGGACGCGGACCGCCAAATCTCGATCTTGGCATACACTTCTTTTGGCCTCATACATTCTCTTCTTCTGTTATTCCTGACTTCTGGACATGGCCCGACTCGAGTATTTGATTCAATTTGATAGTGCCATGCCCCTCGGGCGTCCCTGCCTTTCTTCCATCCACATTTGCGTATATATTCTCCTTACACTCCTTTCTTCGTTCATCTGCGCCCAAAACCATCTAAGCGTCCTTTCTTGATCTTTTACTCACTGCCACATCAGCCTTGCATTCTTTACGAATCTCAACATTTTTTCACTCGATCATACATGGTTTTTACCACACATAGATTCCTATCAACTCAGTAACTAAATATGGCACATCGATCCACGTCGTATAGTATTCCACAGGATCTGTCTCAGGTCCATTGTTATTCATTATATATATAAATGATATGTTAGTTTTAAAGCATTGTGCCATTAAATTATTTGCTGATGATACATTGTTATATATAGCCAGAAAAAATTACAGGACGCCATTGAAGAGAGATACAAAATGACTTAAATAATGTAACACTTTGGTTAAACATAAACAAACTTAAACTGAATGTTATGAAAACTAAATTTCTGATTATTGATAGTCAAGGTGGAACCGAACATGCAATACTAACCATTGATAACATAAAGATAGAAAGGGTTAACAGTATTAAATATTTGGGTATAATATTAGATGATAAATTAAATTGACAAACACTTGAATACATATCTAAGAAAATTGCTAAAAGTTGGCTTCCTAAAAGAATAGAATAACTTGGATCTCAAGACAACGCACCTTGCAATTCCCTATTGTAACTCCTCATTTAAATTATTGTTCTAGTGTTCTATTCTATGTAACGAGGCCCAAAATAATAAACTACAGGTTATACAAAATAGGAATGAGGATGATTCTGAAATGTAATATTTTACTAGAGTTAAAACTATGTTACAAAACTTAAATATGATGACAACTAAACAACATATAATATATACATTAACAATGATGTACAACTTAAAAAATAACATGCTCCCTAAATATCTGCAAACTAATATTATGTATCATGAAAATATTCACCATTATCCTACGGAGTTGCCAAGACTTCAGGCTTCCCCAAAACAAAACTTACGTGTACAGAACAGCGTGTTTTATAAAGGGCAAAAACTCATAATAACCTACCAAACTCCATAAAGGAGCCTCAAGTCTTGGCATTTCCAAACATGTGCTATATACATAAAGAAAATTTATGACTTGTATTTCTTTTGTATTAACTGTATGAACTGGGGTAACTGTATTTCTTTTTTATTAACTGTATTCTTTCCTTATAATTTTATGACTCTATTTATTTTATTATGTATCTTATATGTTTTTATTATAGATGTATGAAAATTTGCTTACATCTAAATAAAGCTACAAAACAAACAAACAAGCACCTGGCACCTGAACCTAGGACCACTGCCTTTTACCGGAACTAGCACTCTAACTACACTTTAAATTGATTTCCATATTTATGGTAGATATCTTTATATTTTATCTTTGTATATTAAGGTTCTACCTGAATTCATTTGCAATCTAGGACACAGTCTCGAATATGCTGACCTATCCGATTTTTATTTATAAGGGATATCTATTACGTTATAAGTCTGAAACGAATTTCGATTTTATTGAAACTTATTGAATTGTAATATTTAATCATTGAAATAATATTAACACACTTTAAATGAAATACGAAACAGAAAAACATTGAAAAATAAAAAAGTCTACGATCGCATCTGGGAATCGAACCAAGGACCTCTGTCTACTGGCTCAGCACTCTTCTCACACTACCTTTTATGATTGCAAGTGTTCTACCGAACAGCAGTAAAAAATATAAATTACTTTGAATATGATAGGGAATTCATAACTGAGTGTATAATATCGATTAAATGACGGAAAGTTAACAGCAGTCTCATTAGCACAGTGGTGCCTTTTTGGTGGTTTAACATAACCCTGATTAAGCCTGAGTAAAGCGAAACCAGTTACTAAAAATAAGAATAATGGTTCAAAACAAAGTTGTTTTTATTTTTATAATAAATAATTACTTAAATTTTTTTGAACGGCCAAACGATTATCATTAGGAAAACAATCTTCTGTCTTCGCTCAAATCTGTGGGTTTGATATTTATAAAACCCAAGCTTGGCGCTGGTGGCAGAATTATTGTTCAACTTAAATGTACTAACGTCAACCTTGAGCTTATTTTTTAATGGAAAGCCATGCATTTTACTTTTATAACTGAAAACAAAACAAATTCTTATTTTTCTAAATGGAAACGAGTAATATGGGAATTTATTGTATAGTATGGAACTTTTTAACATCACGTTGAAAACTTTGTAGACTTTGTAAACTTTGTAAGCTTTGTAAACTTTGTAAACTTTGTAAACTTTGTAAACTTTGTAAACTTTGTAAACTTTGTAAACTTTGTAAACTTTGTAAACTTTGTAAACTTTGTAAACTTTGTAAGCTTTGTAAACTTTGTAAGCTTTATAAACTTTCTAAACTTTTGTAAAATTTGTAAACTTTGTTTACTTGGCCAACTTTGTAAGCTTTGCAGACTTTGTAAGCTTTGCCTGCTTTCAATACAGGTTCTCCTAGTGAGACAGGCACAGTACCATAACTCTCATAATATGTTTTGATTGTAGAGATGAATAAATAAATAAAAATTATTGAAGATAATATTGGTAAGTTTTAGATTTGAAGCATTGGTCAATAAAAATGACGTAAAATTCAACAGGTCTCATTAGTTCAGTAGTTAGAATGTTGTCCCGGAAAGAAGTGGAAAGTGTTGTGGAAGCTGTGCGGACAGCGGAGTTTCTTTTTGAGAAACGGAAGGAGCGAACTTGGGTCTTGAAGATGCCCTTGTTGTTGGAGCGAGGAAAACATTCCAAAACCGAGATATTGAACACAAGAATGATGCATAGAAGCGACCCGTTCTTACAAATTTTAACCGCGTACAAAACTGTTCGCGATTGGCGAATTTCCCGGCTATGCAGTGTGCAACAGAGCCAAAGGAATTTATGACGCAAACTTGTCGGAACAGCTTCCATTGAAATACCGGTAAAACAAGGATGGCATTCCGTCCTGTCATTTTTTTTCCAAAGGCTGCAGTGAAGATGAATTCTTGTAAATAACAAGAGAGGCACAACAGTTCAAGAATTTTTATTTAATTTTTCTACATTTTCCAAAATCTCAGTTGAGCGCAAAATTAATGAAAACGAATAATTATAATAAACCTAAGTAAATTATCAAGGAGATGGAGATATCTCATAGTCTCTTTATATGGCTTTATAGTTGAATTCTAGAAACTGTCACTCTAACGCTTGTATTACATTATTTATTTGCTTGTGTTTTGTTTATGCCACTATCGCAGTTATGGGCCATTAAAAAGCCCAAATAAAATGTGGATAAATTTACAGTTGGTTTGTTTGTTTGTTTGTTTGTTTGTTTGTTTGTTTGTTTGTTTGTTTGTTTGTTTGTTTGTTTGTTTGTTTGTTTGTTTGTTTGTTTGTTTGTTTGTTTGTTTGTTTGTTTGTTTGTTTGTTTGTTTGTTTGTTGTTTGTTTGTTTGTTTGTTTGTTTGTTTGTTTGTCTGTTTGTTTGTTTGTTTGTTTGTTTGTTTGTTTGTTTGTTTGTTTGTTTGTTTGTTTGTTTGTTTGTTTTTGTTTGGTTGGTTGCTTGCTTGCTTGCTTGTTTGTTTGTTTGTTTGTTTGTTTGTTTGTTTGTTTGTTTGTTTGTTTGTTTGTTTGTTTGTTTGTTTGTTTGTTTGTTTGTTTGTTTGTTTGTTTGTTTGTTTGTTTGTTTGTTTGTTTGTTTGTTTGTTTGTTTGTTTGTTTGTTTGTTTGTTTGTTGTTTGTTGTTTGTTTGTTTGTTTGTTTGTTTGTTTGTTTTTTGTTTTTGTTTTTTTATTTTTTTTATTTATTTATTATTATTTAATTTTTTATTGTTTGTATGTTTGTTTGTTTGTTTGTTTGTTTGTTTTTTTAATTGCTTTTAGTGTTGTGAGCAATAAAAGAATATACTTAATTATCACTGAATAATTGGGTATGTATCGTGATGTATTTCACCACCTTTAGTAAGTTTTAACGATAACAATTTCTATTCAAGTATTTTACAAAATGCCCGATGAATCATTATCAAATAAAGTCTCGTCACAGATGGGTTAATTACTTGAAATATGACTTGAATAAAGTATTTGTTGTTATTCTTTCTAAAAATCTCAAAAAGACTTTGAAATTCACCTGCATAATATTCCGGATATCCATATGAAATCAATGCTCACTCCTACGAAATTTCAACCTAAAAAAGAATAGCTAGAAGAAAGTAATATGTGCCATAAAAAAGATTTTTTTATATGAATACCGCACAAGAGTATAAACTGCTCCCAACTGTCTGGAGCCAGTGAGACTATGGCATCTCCAATTGGGAAATGTTAAAAGGCTGAAGGTATAGGGGAGGGGAAGGAGAAGGGAAGAGGAAGGTGGTGCCTGGCTATTAAGATCTGGTCACCAAACACCGCTTAAAGCATTAAAATTTAAAAACACTGTTTCTTCTTTTTGAATATTTAATTGAATTTCTATAATAAACATATAATATTACAAATAAAGCAAGGTTGCGAATGGGATATCAGTCAAGTCTTGGGAGGTATTGTGGTGTGGAGAGGAAGTTACCACGCTCCACCGGAGACGGCGGCGATCTTGGCGTTCAAGTGGGCGGCCTTCGTGATGGCTACCTCAGGGGTGTCTACGACGCGGCCGTCGATTCCGATGGGGGCGCCTCCATGGGCCCACGAGTTCAGGGGAGAGGCCCAGGAGTTCAGGGGAGAGGTCCATGAATTAAGGGGAGAGGCCCATGAGTTGATGGGGGAGACCCATGAGTTGATGGGAGACTTCCATGAGTTGAGGGGAGAGGTGGCGACTCCGACGTTAGCGGCGATAAGGTTGGCCCTGGAGACGGCTACGTCAGCGGGGTTGATGGCGTGCCCGTCGAGAATAGCGGCTCCCCTCAGTCCCCATGTGCCCAGGGGGGCACCCAGGACACCAGCGCGGGCAGCCCACTTTCCAGGGGCACCTCCCCAGGCTCCAGCCCAGTCCTGGCTCTCCACCAGACCTTCTCCCCTCCACTGTCCGTTGTTCAGCAGCAGTGGGTTTCCTGACACCAGGGCTCCCATGCACAGGAAGGTAGCGATGAACTGAAATATATTAAACAATGATATAAAAAAAATCAATATTACAGGTAAAAAATTGGCCTTTCACTGACTAGCTTCATTCTTACCTGACTTGTGCTCCATACTTGGTTTCAAAGGAATATAAAGCCCAGTATCATAAGATGTTAATATTTTGTATAATGTTAACATTGTCAACGTAATCCTTTCATATATTGTATTATTTGTCTAGTTCAGTGATAATTATCATTGCTTTCCATTAAATGAAGTATCATGTTTTCTATGATACTGAATTGAACTGTGATATTAAATTTATATCACAACAATATCAATAATATAGCGATATTTGCAGTTTATCGCTATAAACGTATCTCGAATCTAATGGAAATCATTTTGTTCGATAATCAGACCAAAACAATCATTTCATTTAATTCGTCAATTTTATAATTAATAAAAACCTATGTTACATTATAAAGCAATAATATTATTTATACTCACGATTGGGTTCATTTTGTTTTTGGATGTGTTGGCCTTTTCGAGAGAAAACTGCTTGTGCCTTGTCGTAGTTCGATCCGAGCTATATATTCAAAACGAAACACTTAATTGGGGTGGGGCGAGAACATATTTAGGAAGTAAACGTAACTTGTTTTATTTGTATCCACAATAACAGAGCAGAGTTTTTGATATGAACATTTTTTTAACACGTTTTGTCGTTGTTAATAAATATTATTCGTTGACTTGTCACGGATGAGGTGGAATATATTGGATAAATAATATCCTCGTATGAACGTATGTATTATTTAGTTATGTTTTGAAATGTTTTCTTTATTTAATTTTATAAAAGAAAAACTACAAAGCAAAAACTCCCGATAAACTACTTTTTGTATTTAATTTTTAATTAATAATTATTTTATTGAGATTTAAAAAACCTCATATGCGACTGAAACCTTTTTATTTTCTGTCATTTTTTTCCGTTTTCATATTTCATTTAGGTTATGTTAATATTATTTTCTACAATGATAAAATACATTTTTGTAGTTTATTTAATTAATTTGTGCTGTTTCACAATTAATTAATTTAAAAATAATATATAGAATATTTGCGCACGTTCCAGAGTGGAAGATACTCTCAGTATCGCCCTGGTGAAAGACCACCATTCAGAATTGAAACGTTGCTTGAAATGGCTTTTAGCCGTGTTTGGTGACCAGGTATTTTCCCAACCTTCCTCTTCCCCTTCCCTTCCCCTCCCCAATACCTTTAGCCTCACAACATTCCCCAATTGTGAATGCCATAGTCTCACTGGCTCCAGACGGTTGGGAGCAGTTGGGACTCTTGTGCGATAATTAAATAACTAACCGGAGCTATTTATTTAAAACATAAAATTTACAGACAAGGTTACAAAATATGTAAAATAAAAACAAAAACAATACACAAAATAAAAACATATGTAACAAGCTTAAAATATAAATATAAATAACTAACTAAGCATCACGCCAATTCCCAATAGTAATAAGAAGTCAATAATAAGTCCTGATACACTACTTTTTGTATTCAATTTTTAATTATTAATTATTTTATTGAGATTTAAAAAACCTCATTTGCGACTGAAATCTTTTTATTTTCTGTCATTTTTTTCCGTTTTCATATTTCATTTAGGTTATGTTAATATTGTTTTCTACAGTGATTAAATACTTTTTGGTAGTTTATCTAACGGGAGCTTGTTACAAAATATGTAAAATAAAAACAAAAACAATACATAAAATAAAAACATATGTAACAAGCTTAAAATATAAATATAAATAACTAACTAAGCATCACGCCAATTCCCAATAATAATAAGAAGTCAATAATAAGTCCTGATACACTACTTTTTGTATTCAATTTTTAATTATTAATTATTTTATTGAGATTTAAAAAACCTCATTTGCGACTGAAATCTTTTTATTTTCTGTCATTTTTTTCCGTTTTCATATTTCATTTAGGTTAGGTTAATATTATTTTCTACAATGATTAAATTCTTTTTGGTAGTTTATCTAACGGGAGCTTGTTACAAAATATGTAAAATAAAAACAAAAAACAATATATAAAATAAAAACATGTGTAACAAGCTTAAAACATAAATATAAATAAGTAACTACGCATCACGCCGATTCCCGGCAGCCTTAGGCAGAGATGATAGATCGCCACACTACTCTGTGTCGGTACATACTCGTACGTCATTCACATTAATATATCGTCTTATACATCGTTTTCTGTTATTCCGTCTCTTGACATGACCCATCTTAATCTTTTGATTCACTTGATCGTGCCATGTCTTCTTCGGGCATTCCCGTCTTCATCTACCAGTCACATTAGCGTTAAATATTCTCCTTACCTCATTTCTTTGTTCATCCGCTCTGCATGCCTAAATCATTTGAACTTTTTTTTCTTAATCTTAACCACCACGTACATTTTTTTACTTAATTAAATCATATTTATTTATTAATTAATAAATCCTCCAAATATTATTATATGAAAAGTATAATAATAACATTAGGATATTTGATTTATTACAATATAAAAAAATAAATCAATTGATAACAATTACGCACACATCAGGCTTGCATTGTTTTAGGATATCCTCATTTTTGACAAGGTCATACAATGGTTTATTACACATACGAGATCTAATTGCAATGATCTAATTTCTACAGCATTCGGTCATCTTTCCTCTGCCATAATTCAATATTAATATTTTAAAACATAAAGTTAAACATTTCCGTGTCACGAATAACCTAAAAATATTCGAAAATCTTCTTTTACCATCACGCTGGGCGGAAAATTATGTTTATGTCACGATTGAGGACTTAGCCGGCCGAGGAATTGAACTCACGACGCATGGGTGAGAACCAGACGCGCTATCAACTCAGCAACTGACCATACATCAGTGTTGGTAGCAGCACTCCATTGTGGACTGTTATTATTGAAATGAGTAACCATGAGAATCATAAAATGGTAAGACGGAAAAGGTTGTGATTTCTAATTATCATGTAAAGAGGAAGGTTATTTGAAATATAACATTCTCAGAATTAACGCTATCTGTAACTGTTCAGATCCCTCTTAACATTCCCTGAAAATGCAGTCTTTAATTCGTAACCATTGAATAAATGACATAAATTTGTCTAACTTCAACCTTGAGCTATTGTTTTTAATGAAAAGTAAAAATTTTCTTTATAACTGAAGACAATGCAAGGTCAATTAGAAAAAATATATATACTAACTAAATAAAATATATACTAAAATATATATATATATATATATAAGGCCTTTTTTGGGTAGGAAGGTGAACTTTGGTCTTGAAGAGGTCCATGCCGTAGAAGGTAAGAATTATTCCACAGCTGAACTGTTGAACACAAGAACGGTACGTATACGAGACCTATTCTCATGTGACGAATGTCATACGTGTACAAAATTGTTGGGCACCAGTGACGAAGGGATCAAATATGCAAGTTTCTCGCAGCATCTTCTACTGAAATACCGGTAGAACAAGGACGGCGTTCCGTGTTCCAAAGACTGCAGTCAAGGTGAATTCGTGTAAATAACAAGAGAGACATAACAATTACTAACAATATACTCGTATTTCTAATTTTTCACCTTTTTTTAAAATCTCAGTTGATCGCAAAAAACAAACGAAAATGTGTAATTAATTACAAAAAACCTAATGCAATTACTATCGGTGATAGAAATTCAAGCAAGCAATGCATTTTTTTTAAACTATTGATATTGCTTTATGAATTCAACACGAGTTAATCAACAGTTAGATTCACCTTTTTCATAATAAATTCTATAGTGTGTTTTACCCAATAATTTAATTAATTTTTAATTAATTACAAATTATTTATTTATTATACGAATATGCACATCCGTAAGGCTTTGAGTGCGGATAAAAGAGAGATATTTAGATAATTAAAAATAAGAAATCGAGGAGATAGAGATATCTCTTTGTCTCTTTACTTGGCAGAGTTTAAATCTAAATAGAAACCGCCACTCAAACTCTTGTAATTAATCTTGTCAGTTTGTACCGCCCTCGCTGATACGATGCCATAAAATAAGCCCACATAAAATGCTGATAAATTTGTGGGTTGTTAAAAAAAAGTTTGTTTAGTTTTATGATATTTATTAGTTTGTTTGCTTGCTTTATTTCTTTGTTTTTGGTATATAAATATTTACTTATCACTGAATAATTCACATCCGTAATGTATTTTACCTCCAATTATGTTTTACTCGTAATGGTATCTATTAAAGTATTTGTCTAAATGGGTGATAAATCATTTTCGAATAAAGTGTCCTCACGCCTGTGAGGAGACTTTACTTGAAAAGTTTCTACCTATCTACGTAGTTAGTTGAAATATCACAATAAGATAAGTATTTTTTAAATAAAGGAATTAAAAATTACTTTGTATTTATCGAATTATTAATATAAACATATCAACGTGTTTCGAAAGCGATGCTTTCCTCATCAGGAATATACGGAAAACTAATATTCCTAATAATAATAAGAAAAATACTAATATATAATATTCCTGATGAGAAAAGCATCGCTTTCGAAACATGTTGATATGTTTAGTTTAATAAAATGGTGAATACGAAGTAGTTTTTAGTTAATTTATTAATAATGATGTCACAAAGTGAATTCCAATCTTTTGAATAAAATTGTAAGTTTTTTTATAATTTTGGAACCCATCTGTATAATATTCCCGATACCCCTTCTACGAAATTTCAGTAAATTTAACTAATGCGATTTTGAAGAATTGTCAATAAACCCGATAAATATAAGCCATGGGATTATAATTAATTATTCACCGTATTTAAATAATTGTGTGGTTTGTTATTGTCATGAATAATGTAATGAGTTCTCTCTTTATTTGTAAAAATTCTTACATTGTATTAATTATTTTTTTGTTTCTTTGCAAAAGAGGTATGTTGGTATTATGTATTTATTTTATTTTATTTATTAATTTATTAATGCCCCGACGGGCTTTTACATATTTTAACATTTAAATGATTTTGTGTACAGAAATAAAAGAAGGCTTTAAGTTACCAAAAAAAACCATAATACATAGTAGGTATATAAGTGTAACATATTTATGACATATAATCAAGTATAATAATGTATAAGTGCATGACACAGGGAAGTTATAAAGGGAAAGGTTTTTAATTTGTAGATAATACTTTTTTGTAAATAAAAATAGTACAGTCTGATCTACATGATACATAATATTTATGTGCGTAATATAATATAATATGAGTGCATGACATAGTGAAAAAAAAAATCAACGTGTTTTTATATTTCGGATAACGTAAAAATGTATGAAATTGCATAATATATAATATAGTACATGATACATATTGTAACCCTCTCCGACTATTGTTCTACTCATCTCAGGATTCGTGGGTGAGACTGATGGATGAAGCACGGGGAAGTGGGATGTATATCATGATACAGTAAATAAAACCCTATTTAAAGGAAATAACATAATTTATTGATTCTAAAACCACGATTATCATGGTGGAGCAAAGAGAAGAGTAAAGAGAAGGATTAAGTTAAAACGAAAAGGTGTAAATAATAAATGATGGTTCTTATAGTCCGATTCTTCTCCTCAGCATCATGGAAGGCCTCTCCAGTCCTGATGCTCACCGATTTCCGCCGTCACCTTCAGCGAAGTCTATGACGACTCTCCTGAAGCGCCATCCGCCACGGCTTCTTCCGTGGGGTTCAGACAATGGTATGTGAGGATGCTACCTTATGTCCTGTTTGGTCGTCGATACAGCAACTAACCCTCATGTCCATTCATCACTCTTCTGGGATTTTCTCCAAAGCAGCAGGCACGCGCGGTTTGGTTTCATAGCCTCACAATTTGGCCATCAATAAATCAATAAACTAAAACATACCCACTTCGGGTCAATTCAATAGACGCACTCCGACGTCAAACAAAACAGAAAATTAACACATAATCCCTCCCAAAAACACTTCGAGCTCGACCGCCCGTGTCAGGTTATATCCGACGCCATGTTGACTTGCTCGCCTTCCGTCGGATGTCTCCCATAGACATTCTCTCACCAATCTCTTCCGTAGACAATCATCATAATCATAGACGCGGGGTCAGTATTTACGTTACAATATAAAGAAAAAAGAGGAACAAGTTTTTGTATTGTAGATAAGTAAAAAGGTAATAAAAAAATCAACAATAGCTCTTACGAGATGCTTTTATAATCGTTGCAACATAAAAATATCATTCAAGTATCTTTTCAACATGGATAAACTTATATTAAATATGTCTATAGCAGAGGTGAATTTGTTTCCAAGTGTACGTAGGCGATAAATGGGTGCATGTATTTGGTAGTCAGTCCCAGAATTATTGTTACAGATGTTTGTCGATGAGGTACCTTGAAGTTGATCAGTTGCGGGAGTTCACAACAGTCTAATACGGAATTAATAATTTTAAATGAAAAAAGTTAAGTCTGTTATTTTTCTTCTCTTTTTTAGAATATGTATTTTGAGTGTGTTTAGCAGGAACGTATAGTTTATGTGTTGTATTGGTATGTGTAGTTTGACGTTAATAAAACGTAAAAATTTGCGCTGCACGCGTTCAATATTTTTACATGAATAAGATAGTATGGGGACCAAACTATTATTAGTATCATAATAACTATATGACTACTTCTATAAGATTGTCTCTGATGTATAACCTCTGCCTATCATTCAACAAGTGTGGTCAACGAGGATGCTCAATAAACGTGCATCTCTCTTTAACAATACAAACAACAGATTTAACCAATTATTTCAAGTTAAAAAAGAAATGCTTTATAATACGAAATCTGTGCCATTGCATGTTTATAATTATCACAGAGAGAGGGGTTTTAAATTTTTTCAACAAATTATTTATTTTGTCAATTGTGATAAAGAGTGAAATGAATGAAATCCATAATTAATGAAAAATGATTAAAAACACTTTCTTACTTTTTAAATATTTTATTAATTTTCTATAATAAACTTACAATATTACAAATACAGCAAAGTTGTGAATGGGATATCAGTCAGTTTTTGAAAGGTATTATGGTGCGGAGAGGAAGTTACCACGCTCCACCGGAGACGGCGGCGATCTTAGCGTTCAAGTGGGCAGCCTTGGTGATGGCTACCTCGGGGGTGTCTACGACGCGGCCGTCGATTCCGATGGGGGCGCCTCCATGGGCCCACGAGTTCAGGGGAGAGGCCCATGAGTTCAGGGGAGAGGTCCATGAGTTCAGGGGAGAGGCCCACGAGTTGAGAGGAGAGGCCCATGAGTTGAGGGGGGAGACCCATGAGTTGATGGGAGACTTCCATGAGTTGAGGGGAGAGGTGGCGACTCCGACGTTAGCGGCGATGAGGTTGGCCCTGGAAACGGCTACGTCAGCGGGGTTGATGGCGTGTCCGTCGAGAATAGCGGCTCCTCCCAGTCCCCATGTGCCCAGGGGGGCACTCAGCACACCAGCGCGGGCAGCCCACACTCCGGGAGCACCTCCCCAGGCTCCAGCCCAGTCCTGGCTCTCCACCAGACCTTCCCCCCTCCACTGTCCGTTGTTCAACAGCAGTGGGTTTCCTGATACCAGGGCACCCATGCACAGGAAGGTAGCGATGAACTGAAATATATTAAACAATGATATTAAAAAATAAATATTACATACATAAACTTGGGTTTTCACAAGTTCCATTCTTAGGTGACTTGTACTACATAATTTCGTTTCAAAGGGATTTTGTTGTAAATTTTTGTGATACCACGCAAAACTCCCAGCTGCTCCCAATCATCTTGAGCCAGTGAGACTATGGCATCCCCAATTGGGGTAAGTTGTGTGCCTGAAGGTATTGAGGAGGGGAAGGAGATGGAAAAGAGGAAAGTGGGGAAGTACCTAGCTTTCCAAATCCAAAGAAGGATGAATGATAAAATCTATTTAACTCTCTCAAGAAATATTTTAAAGACAAACTTAAAAGCAAAAATTGCAAATATTCTCATATTTACTTGTTTATTATTTGTTAGTTATGATGCATGATGTGTAATATAAATGTCTCTTTTTACCACATTTACTATATACATGTTTTCTTTCATAATCAAACTCTAATGTACTTACTACAACACACATATATATATAGATAACATATATTATATTACTTCACCATTAATAATAAATTTACACTCCTCTTCTATCCACAACCAAATGCTTCTAATAGAAAATCAATATAACAACTGCATTTAAAATCTGTTACATAAAACCATGTAACAAAAAGATTAATTAATTAATATAAAAAAATATATGGCTTTGATATATTTCCAAATATTTTAAGATATCAATATTTTGTATTATGTCAACATTGTCCATGTAATGCTATTATATATTGTATCATTTTAACCTAGTTTAGTAATTGTAATCATTGCATTAAATTAAATGAAGTATCATGTTTTCCATGATACTGAACTAAAATGTGATATTAATTTTTTATCCAAATAATGAAGAGAGTTATTGTTTTCGACAATGAGACCAAAACAAAAAATTTATTAAAAATTTATTTATTAATAAAACCATTTGTTATAGCAAAAGTATTAAAGTTATTGATATGTTATGTTGATATACAAAGAATTTCATATTAATTGTATTAATAATATCGATACTCACGATTGGGTTCATTTTGGATGTGTTGGCCTTTTCGAGAGAAAACTGCTTGTGCCTTGTCGTAGTTCGATCCGAGCTATATATTCAAAACGAAACACTTAATTGGGGTGGGGCGAGAACATATTTAGGAAGTAAACGTAACTTGTTTTTATTTATTAACAAAGTTTTTGGTATGACCAATTTTTTAACACGTTTTTGTTAATTAATATCGTTCATTGACATGTCATAAATTAAATGGAAAATAGTAGAGAAATGAATGCTTCAGTTTTTAAAGAATCCATTGTTTAATAATATATCGAAATTAACAACCAAGGAGATCTAAAAATGGTATGTTTCAGAAGATATCAATTTCTAATTATCTCGTATGGAGGAGAGTTGTTTGAAATATTACATTATCAGAATTAACGCTATCTGTACACATACTATCCATCAGTTAATAAAAATTCTCAAAAATGTTGTCAGTTTATAACTAATTAATAAAACCATTAATTAACTTTTTTCAATATTAAAAGCATCCATTTACAAAGTACTAAAAAGCAGTTATCGGGACAAATTTTTCCCTTTTTTGTTGCATGTCGTTGTTATGATATTTTGAAATTCAATAAAATCTCTTTCATCATTAAAGATAATTTTAATAACTCTCAAAATAAAGCATTAAATCGAAAAAAAAATACTGGTAGCATCTGGGACTCGAACCCAGGACCTCATGGTCAATCCGGGACCTTGCGCTCTAATCCACTGAGTTACAGCTACCCCAATCCGTTTCATAATCTTTATCGGTATCATACTTCGATTTCTAAGAACTGTCAATATCATCTTCAATTAGTTACCATATGATTTTGGCTGCTACCTTTTATCATGACTACAAGATTTAATAATTAATTTAATATAAAAGTTTTTTTTAAATAAACATATGTATTTTTTTTAAATCAAACAAATTTGCGAAGGATATTAAAAATAATGAACCCGTACGGAATACAAATATTTAAAATTTATAAATTTTAAATATTAAATATTTTTCAAAGGAATTAGTAAAAGACTCAATTTATTATTTATACCCTCCCTAAACACAAGAATTTCTTAATTAGGGAGGTATTAATTTTAAAAAAAAAGAAAGTGAAAGGATTATGTAAATAAATAAATAAACTGTTTTTATACTTACATACCAACTATTAAACAATGTATTTGTAAAAAGCATTAACTTTGTGGCTCGCCATAATTTACAATAAAAAACACATAAATTTGTTGTAGACCACTTTCAATTAAAAAATATATATATAAAAAAAACATATATAAAAAAAATAATAATAATAATAAATAAATAAATCAATAAAAAATAAATAAAAAAATATAAATAAAATAAAATAAAATAAAAGTGGTCTACAACAAATTTATGTGTTTTTTAATGTATTAAATAATGTTGTTAATTATATATAATAAAAACCTCAATTATATATAATAAAAATTTAAAAAGAATAGGTTTATGGATGCATATTTACAGAATATCTTACATTTATATATGTTTTTGTTGTTAAATACAAATAAAGCTCTTATTTTTATACCGAAAAATTGTTGCATTATGACAATTGTTTGAGTCCAGGCCCAGATATGTTTTCTTCCACGGAAATCGACGGATCAGTAATATAAAATATTTGCATTACATCTATGTAATAAAAAGTTATTATAGTGGATTTGAAACCTGCTCTACAAGTTGAAATATTTTTTAAATGATGCAATATGAAACAATTAAGCAATCATTCAGGATGTAAAGTTACAAGTATGTGAATAATTGTTATGCGGCACTATCCAATACTTCGCCTACGACACAAACAGACGTATCTCATATTTAGCAAGTTTCCAGGAGAGCCAGAATCTGTTTTTTCCCCGGATTCCTATACATTTTCTTACGTATTTCGCTAATGGGTTTTAATTTGGCTTTTTGTAACCCCATCAGCGAAACTGGTTGAAAAAACAGTTTTTGGCTCTCCTGAAAACTTGCTAAATATGAGATACACCTATTTGTGTCGTGTACGACGAATTAGTATTTCTATAATTTTTCACATCCTTTTCGCTCCACCGAAATTAATGCCAATAAATACCCTTATATACATTGATTGAATAAATACGCTTTTTTAAACAATATTCCACTTTTTATTTTTGTCCGTCACAGGCTGAAACAGGTCACGGACAAAAATAAAATGTGGAATAGTTTTAAAAAAAGTGCATTTTATTTAATCATTATAATGGAATTCCACCATGTGATACCAGTTTCAAAAATAGACTTACATACATTCTTATAATGCATGCTTTATGACCTACCTAGATGATGGATTTCAGCGAAATAGACATTTCCCTTTGTCCTAGGACCTTTCCAATTCCTTTTTTCACCCACTTACACTCGGTTCTTATTTCATTCGCCGTATGTTCCCTAACCATTGAAACATCTTTAATAATTTATCTTTTTCAACTCTTAGACAATTCTATAGAGTTCCTAATCCAGGTTGGAATTTCACAGCCCATTTCTTCGCATTTCTCCATCGTCTACACATTCGTATGTATCGTTCACAAATTATTCATCAAAATGTCCAGACACTGAGAAATATTATTGTCCTGTTAATGGTTTTAGGTTAGATTTAAGAAAATATTATTATACGATGCTGTTAATTTTAAGCTAATACAGCCTAAAAGCTATTAAAATATCAAACTTATACTTAGGAGTGTTTTACAAAAGTTTCAAAAAAATGTGAATTATCGTAAAAGGTGTGTTTTATCTATGGATTATAAATTAGGTCAAGTTTTTTGTAAGCTTATAAATTTTTTTAAGTGGGTTTTCGTAATTATTTTAAAATTTAATTTTAATTAGAGGAAAATTATAATGCAATAAATGAATAAAAATTTAAAAAAAAATTAGGAGAAAACATACCGTGACTGTTAAACTCTGTTCGGTTGCAACATCATACCTATATTCATCCTTCCCGTGTCCATAATCCATAAATAATTCTATTTAAGTAGGTTAATTTTGTAATGGTTTTTACTGCTAGAGGAAGGATGTTAAATACGTTTGTATAGAAATAATGCAATTGTCCAAAAGTTGACGCCTGTCGTATTAAACATGTTTACATTTCCTCTTTAGTAAGTTGGTTCTGCACCTAGAAAGAATCAAACATCTATGTTGTCGACTGGTGTAAAAACATGTGAAACGTTTTATCCTATATCGTCCAGGATACTCCGGTATTCAAAAGACACTGGCATATAGTTTACACGCCATAAACAGTGTCCAATGTTACAATGTCCCTCCAAGAACTAATGTTGCAAATACATTTAAAAGTAAAAAAAAAAATACGACTATCTAACTAACTAACCATCACGCCGTTTCTACGCAAGGGTAGGCAGAGAGGATGGACCGCTTAACAACTCGATATGGGAATGCAAAAACAATTTTTGGCGTCCTTTTCTTAATCATGCTCATTACGTTTACATTACACTTGCATTATTCACAATTCTCAACATTTTTCACACGATTATACATGGTTTAAATACAATATTTATGTAATAGTTAGTTTACCATCAACAACAAAGGTAGGTCAGTTTTAGTATTGCACATGTACGTGACCAAGTGTTCATATTTTGTGGATGAAAAAAAGTTGTTGACAAACAACATTATATATTTAACGTCCTTGAATCGCCCAAACTGCGGCTACACTTTGTTAATTGATTTTGCTAAGAGTTTCGTCTTTGTTCTGCTAGTAAGGCTACATAAAATTCTTTAAAATGAAGCTAAAATTTTATTAGTAAAATTTGCCTTGGAGAACAGACTAGATTAGGTAAATGTATTGAATAAAGCTTCACTCAAATATCATCGATGGAACTATCCTCAACAAAATATTTAACAGTGCATGCCAAAGAGCAGGTAATTACTAGATATGCCTTTACACGCAAAGGGAAGAAACCCAAATTATGGATTTGCGAATAAATGCGACCCGACAGACTCCAGGCAACTCGCATTGCACTGCAAAGTATTAGTATTTACTTTTCAAAAATTAAATCTGCTAATGATCAACTCGTCGTTTTTAAAATTGTGCGGAATTTAAGACATGGATACTTTGAATAATAATAATTTGATAATCAATCTAGGAGTGAATGATCTGCCGGCCTTTGTGTTTCCCCCCTCCTACAACATGGGTCTCTTCAAGACTCAAGTTTACTCTTTCCTATACCCTAAAAGACCCTCCACACAGCATCCCCAAAGATGATATAGGCCTTGAGGGAAATTATTTCCCTCAAGGTCTCCTGTGTGGAGTTACAGTAAAAAAGGAATCGAAAGGTCTTGTGAAATCTGAACTAACTTAATAAAATTCTTTATTGTTATAGTGTTTAATTCGTGCAATAAGGAACTCTAATCCATTATTTTAAATCAATGTTGATCTCCTAACTTATATACCCGTATTTTTTTAAAGTTTGATATCATCGTTAAATTAATTCACAAAGTTAGATTTTTTTAAGCCCAAAAAATGGCCGAATTCCGAGCGTTAAGTAGCAGTCACCACGTGACATCACACAAGCGTCGTGCGACCAAACATACTGATTTTACGTAGGAGAATATAGGCGCGAACAACCACGTAACGTCGTTCCAATAGTATCAACAAAACGGGCGTTTTGATGAGATGGTTTTTTATTCAGTTTTAAATATGGATTTAGATATTCTACGTATAATTGTATTTAATAAAACTTATATACTCTGATTCGGCGGTCGTTGACGCACATGAATATATATAGTTTTTAAACAATAAAATTTTAAAATTATAATGTCACATCACAAAGTTACTGCTGACAATACGTAATATTTTTCACTAGAACTTCTTATTCCAATATATATACATATTTTTAAATAAAAATGCAATTTACAGTCTGATATTTAAATGAAGATAAAAGTTGAGGGCACTGCGATCATTTAAAACGTTTTAAATGACAACATCATGATGGCAGAAATTAGTGGTACTTTCCGAAAAGATGATAAGATGATTCTACATCATATTCTGAGACAAATTTACAGTTTTTTTTTTTATTATTTATCACTTTGCAAGGAAGATTTTAATTAATTTAATTAGAAAGAATTTAAAGATTTTATTTAAATAAGTGGTAAGGCGATTTTTTTTTCTATGTATCAAAATAGCTATTTATTTGATGTTAAATCAAAATAAAACAAACTCTAATTCACAGATCAAAATTATAAATGCAAAAAATAATTCATGTATGTTGTTCTGGAATGGATTCAAAACGACCTGTCAAAATTCCAATGTGAAAAATTTGAATATGTAGAATAAATTTCAAATACGAATTTAATAGGCGGGTGGTGCCAGAGTAATGAAAAAAAAAAATTTTTCACAACATTAAATGTCCACCTTATTTTTCCAAGCCATAATAATGTCATTGTCAAGTTCTGGTACTTATAAAAACCTTTTTTATATTTGTTTTACTTCATACATTTTGCATTATATACACTAATTAACAACCTAATTGGCAATCCTGCCATCCTCGCCGCTATTAAATTAAATGTTCCGACGAGGAACACAAGACAAACTGTAACATTTTTCTGCAACACTTACACAACCAACTATCAGTCTCATTCATTAACCAAAAGTATACATGATTTGGGTAACAGGTTCGGAGGTGTTGTTGACGTATTTTCTGACTCCATTTATACAGTAAAGCGTCATTTATACCAGCACTTTGATGAATCCTACAATATATACTATTGTAGCATCAATGATTTGTGTCATAATATTGTTGTGGTTTTCTATTTTATGTCACTGCTAAACGTTTGAAAAAGATTGTTCATTACTTTATGGTTTAGTATCTCTATGAGCTTATATTTTTTTACAGCTCTTTGTATTATGTTCTGAAATCCATGTAAATGCCCGGATGGGCGTATAATCAAATAAATAAATAAATTTAAAATCAAAATAAAAAATAAAAGAATTTCCTTCCAAAACGGTGCTGTTCTCACTTCTAAAGATTATCTGTGCAATGAGACTTCAGCATGCAACAGTGTTTGCAAACCTCCTTGGTTAAGAGCGATTTTAATTGATCATTCGATCTTAGAAACCAGTATTACATAAAGTGGAATATAAATTAGTATCAATATTTTGGTTAGGCGTCTGACCTTCTTTAAAAAAAATCAATATCAAATTACATAGGACCCACGCAGGTGGCAAATTGTAAGAGATTAAAAAATTCGTAAACTTAATTAAACGAATTATTTTTTAAAATTTAATCTTTTGATGTATTGTTTTTGTATTGCTCATTATTCGGGTCGAATGCTACTTCCTAAAAATCCTTCCTCCACTATGTTACCATTATGATCCTGACTGGATAAAATGCATGAATCTAACTTTGACAAGGCACAAGCAGTTTTTTTAAAGGTTAACACATCACAGGCAACATGAATCCAATTGTAAATACAAATAACTACAAGTGAGGTAAACTTATACGTTCCTAACAAGTATACTCGTGGGAGATCCTATGCACTTTTATGATTCGAAAGCGAGAAATTCTGTTTTTCGGAACACGCCTCAGCATAGCGAATCAACTGGTCAACGATGCTGCATTTTTACCCATGTCACAAAACAGATGTAAAATAGCCCTCATGACACTTTCCTATCAACCATTCACTTCCTGCATTTTCGATACCGATTAAAGTATTGTTTAAATTATTAGTTCACAAATGTTCACTTACTTGTCCTATCTGTTATTCCTAATACTTGTATATGTATATTTTTTACCATTTCTCATTTTCTGTAATGAATTCTACATCATTTGTATTCTCTGTAATATATAATTGCTGTATAACTAAATTATGGAGGTTATAGTATTTCAGCTTAGTTAATCGCAATATTCTTGTGCCTGGGTTCCCGGCTATCCGGTAACCCCCTAGAAGATGGCCTTTGGAGGGGAGAAGGTTTGACCGAGAGCCAGGAAAATGAAGCGGTGGGAGGAGTCAAAATAACACGGAAACATGATTAAAAAGGTGATTTAGAGGGTGCTATTATTTTGTTTACTAAATTAATTATTGATTTATTATTTTTATTTTTTTAATATTAATTGAATGTCTAAACTAAGTTTTTTTTTTATTGAAGCTATGTCTGTCTCTAATAAATGATTAGCCAACTCGGAATAATTATTATTTCGTAAACATAGTTCATGTTCCCTGATTCTAGTTTTAATATTTCTAGTAGTCATACCTACAGACTGTGCCTCACATTCATTACATTCTAAAGTGTATATTATGTTTTTTTACCCATTTATTTGAATTGTCCTTGTAGTTAATTAATTTTTTTAGCTTGGAATTAGTGTAGAAAGGTGAAGAAATGTGGTCTGGTAATATGCGGGATATTTTTAAAGATACGTCGCCTGTGTAAAGAAGTTTTTTTATTAATTTTGTTGTAAAATTGGCTGTTATTATTTCCAATATAAATGTACTTTTTCGTAATTTTATTTTTTATTTAAATTTTTTTAAATTCTTCAAATAAATGTCTAGAAATTGCTACATAGTAAATGCCCAAGAAATACAAACAAATAAGATAACCATTCGATATATTTTGTCAAGTGTAAAAAAGTAACATAGTTCTAATAATTGCAAAAATCATTAAAATATATCGTTTACATCCCTTTGCTTCAATGAGGAATAATAAAAAATAAAAAAAACACTGAAGTTATTATATCAGAACTTCGATATATTAAATATGCTGAGTTTTCACTTTAATAAAAAGACTTCGTTTTCGAAAATCGAAAACAACGAAATTTAGTTGGGAATCGATTAAAAACGACTTCAATAATATTTCTCGTACAAGGATACACAATACACATATGTTTCATCCCATTGAAAACATCATTCTATTTAAAGACTTTGGTTTACTTCTTTATTTTATGACAGTGGTGTTACAAACCAATTGAAGGTGGTTTACACAAAATGTGAAAATGCGTACATTCAAAATTCAGTAGAGCTAGTCCTGATACTGGAGACAGAAACTAACACCTAGCAAGACATTGTAGGAGGACACACTAAGGTAAAAATATTCAGAAATATTTCCAAAGTACTGACTCGATTTGCATTATGTACGTTGTAAAAACAAATGATTTTTTTTTTCACATAAATTAATCACATTCTTTAAAAAAATATCAATCAATCGGATAAAAAATATTCAAACAGAAGAGATAATTTATTTTTTCTTTTATTGGGGTTGCATTATCACAAATTATTGAATAATTTTGCTACTTATAATAAACATACGTGATTCACTTTTATATTCACTACGTGGGGGACTATAATGGTGGCAGACTTGGAAAGAGGAGACCATGTCTCTAGTTTTTACACGTAGGTACGGGGTAGATCAGTCAGGTTTCCATGGTGGATGAGTAGGGTAGAAGTTACCACGATCCAGCGGCAGACTTGGCAGCGAGGTGGGCGGCCTTAGCGTGAGCTACCTCGGGGGTGTCTACTACACGTCCATCATGTCCCAGGGGAGCGGCTCCATGAGCCCAAGAGCCTTGAGGCGCAGCCCATGCACCTCCCCACGCGGCAGCGGGAGCCCACGCAGCTCCTCCGTTAACAGCGGCTAAGTGGGCGGCCTTGGCCTGAGCGACCTCGGGGGTGTCCACAACACGTCCGTCAAGGCCGAGAGGGGCGGCTCCATGGGCCCATGAGCCCACAGGTGTGGCCCATGCTCCGGGGGTGGACCATGCTCCTATAGCGGGGGTCCATGCGGCTCCACCCCAAGCTCCGGCTCCATTGGCAGCGGCTAAGTGCGCGGCCTTGGCCTGAGCGACCTCGGGGGTGTCTACAACACGTCCGTCAGGACCGAGAGGGGCAGCTCCATGGGCCCATGAGCCGACAGGTGTAGCCCATGCTCCAGGGGCGGACCATGCTCCTACAGCGGGGGCCCAGGCACCAGCCCATGCACCTCCAAGTCCACTATTCCACTGTCCATTGTCCTGGCTCTCGGCCAGACCTTCTCCCCTCCACTGTCCATCTTCCAGGGGGTTTCCTGACACGAGGGCGCCCAGGCACAGGAAGGTTGCGATGCACTGAAATGAAGAAAAAGAACATAATTTTCAAAGATCAAAAAAGCTAAACAGAATCTTCGTGAAACGATGTACAAAATAAATTTTGTTTGAAGTGTTAACAGAATTCAGTCGGTTGGCTTATCCCTTATGATCAATCAACACTTGTGGTTATTTGTACTTACAATAGGATTCATGTTGCCTGTGGTGTGTTAGCCTTTTCAAAAGAAAACTGCTTGTGCCTTGTCAAAGTTAAAATCCAAGCTTTATATTCGGTCGGGACCAGAGCAGAAAGGTGGGGAGAAGGAGACTCAGGAAGTTGTATAATATTTTGGCAAACTCGTTCGATCCATTTGGTTTTACTTTTACTTAACACCGCTTTGAATGGCAGAATAGATTCTATGAATATTTCTCAGTTATGCATTGGGAAGGTCATACTTGTTCCAAAAATAATAATATTCGTATTATACTTAACTATTAGAGGGTCATAGGGGTCACCTTAATTTAGACTAATTTAGAACCTACCAATATTAGTTAGTGGTGTTTGAAATCGGCTGAATTGTTACATATCTTGCTTTAGGTTTACTTAGCTTTGTTTATAATTAATTATTCAATCGGATTTAATAAAATATTTTTCGAAAGTTCTACTTCCTTGCGTATTCTATTACTAGGCGTTATAGTTGTTTCTACACATTCTGTCTATTAATATTTATTGTTCAAAGTGTATATTTTATATTCTAAGTTTTAAAAAAATAAGCAAAATAGTAAAGCCTTTTTTTTATAATTTCTTCAAATGATTGGTATTCACTTTATTGAGTCTTTATTAAAAAACGAATTAAAAATTACTTCGTAAATTATTAATTATATTTTAAATAACACGGATAATGATAATATCTTAAATAATTCGGGGTATATAAAATAATTTGTAGCTATTCTAATTTTTTTTACATTTGAAAGTCTTCAAGATATTTTAATATTAGAGTTAAGATACACTTGTGTTTAAATAATAATAATTATTTCGAATCTGAAAACCATATTTTGGAAGAAAATCATCCTTTTGATATAAATAAAGGTTTAAAAATTTACATACAAATGCAATCGGTTTACAATTAGACAAATTAGACATTTTAGAAATTAGGAAAAATTGTTAATAATCCATTAAATATAATTAATAATCAATTTTTTTTTGAAACTGGATATCATTTAAATTTATTTTCATATTAATATTAATAAAAAAACCATTCTTTATTTTTTTACATAAATAGGTAATTCAATGTTTTATAATAATTCTTGATTAATTACTTACCTACTTTCATAATGTTTGTTTATGTTTATAATTTATCTATTCATATATTATTGTGTTCTATGTTTATCATTTGTCTATACGTGACATTACTGTTTTTTAGTAATCTGTATGTCCTGATGAGGAAATCTTCGCTTCCGAAACCTGTTGATATGTATATATGAATAAAGTCATTATTAAAAAGTAATTTTTTATTAATTTAGAAGTAAATTCGTTTACAGGAATGAAGAAAAACAACTAAACATAACACAAGTAGAATAAAACAATTAATTAAAATGAAGAAATCAATTTAGGAAATTCTTATAATACACATATAAAATAAGTTTTTTTTAATCGGTTTTACAAAAACCACAGATAAATTCAGTTAAATTAGTTGACTATTTATAGGTGGCATGACCATATTTGAAAAAAAAACGGCTGCGTTGCCTGTTCCATACATAACATAATTTTGGATTTGATGCCAAAATACCCATCCAAACTGAATTATATATAAATATATATATTTTTATTTAAAGGTTTAGTAAATATCTAATATGGATGTGAAGCATTTTATTTATTCTTGTTTTAATTTTTGGCCACGAAAAGAAAAAATCGTAAATTTAGATGCATTTCAGAAAATTATTTGCGAGTTTATTGTATTTAAAAAAAATCACATTTGCTATATAAATATGATTACGTAAACAAAAAAAAAACAAACAGTAAATTACATAGGGCAAATTTCTGTTCCAACGTAAATTGGTCGTTTATAATGTAATTTAAAGTCCACCCTAATGCTTATATTAATATTTAAAAAAATATGTATATATATATTTCATTATATTTTCAAAGCAGACAGGCAAAATTTTTTATTTTATATCACCAGCCCCCAAACAATGGTTAAAGGTGGCTTTAAATTCGCGAAAAATCAATTCCTTTATTTCATAATGTAAAATAAAAATATATAAATAACTTCTAATCCGTACTATACATTTACTACACTTTTTGATGAAAAAAAGATAATTAAGTTTAGTTGAGTGTTTTGGCCCGAAAACCTAAATTAAGTTTGTATAGGGATATTGAAAGAAGGGTGAATGCAGGAAACTCCATTAACGGAGGACTGAACGCGGTTGGCGCAAACAAAAAGTTGTCCAAGGAAGCGAAGCTAGCAGTCACAATGGAGTGCTGATACCAACCCTGATGTATGGCAGTGAGGCATGGAACTGGCAGAGGAAGGATGAAAGTAGACTGAATGCTGTAGAAATGAGATCTTTGAGACGAATGTGTGGTAAAACCATGTATGATCGAGTGAAAAATGTTGAGATTCGTAAAGAATGCAAGGCTGATGTAAGCGTAGTGAGCAAGATTAAGAAAGGGACGCTTAGATGGTTTGGCATGTAGAGCGAATGAACGAAGAAAGGAGTGTAAGGAGAATATATGACGCGAATGTGAATGGAAGAAGAAGCCGGGGACGCCCGAGGAAGACATGGCACGATCAAGGGTATCAAATACTCGAGTCGGGCCATGTCAGAAGTCGGAATAACAGAAGAGAATGTATGAGGCGTTGTATGAATGTGAATGAAGCAAGAAGTGTTTGCCAAGATCGAGTTGTTTGGCGGTCCGTCCTCTCTGCCTACCCCTGCGGGGAAACGGCGTGATGGTTAGTTAGTTAGTTAGTTAAGTTTGTATGCAACAGGCCGCGCAGCCGTTTCTCAACGCCGAAATTGATCCAAAAATTAAATGAATGATACTTAAATGTTTCGTATTGCATCATTTAAAAATTAACACTTAAATTTGTGGTTGATTTTTTTGTTGCAATTAATAACAAATCTGTCATGACAGCTTTTAGCTGATAAATAAAATTTGAAATCAGACAGCAAAAAACATGCGTGATATGTCTTATTTTAAATTATTGACATAAGTGTTGATTTTAATTAAAAAATCATGTCACGTAGTCAAGAAACAAATCCATACCATTTGCTAACCGGAGAAATTTTAAATTAAATATTTTTTATGAAAATATCGCTGACCCGTGATAAATCACGGGATATTATAATGAAATAAAATTAAAAACTAAATTAAATTTACTGGAGCTTATTAACCTCATTTAATATTTCATCATTGAACGAGATAATATTAACAAATTTCAAATAAAACATGAAACCGAAAAAGATGTTAATATTATCTTTTTCAATGATTAAATATTACAATGAGTTTTTAAAGGTTCGATAAGTTATTCCAGTAAATTGAATATTCTTTTTAGACTTATAGAAAATGGTAATAGATGTCCCATATAAATATAAATCGGATAAGTATAGTCAAGACACTATCTAGATTACAAATATATTCGGGTAGAAATTTGCGGTCATACAAAAAAATAGCAGCTAATAATATGGGTATTTGAAGCGTAATATCGATAAAAATTACTTAAGATAAACTCGTCTCTTTAATTCAGTAGCAGAACGTTGTCCCGGTAAGACAAAGGTTCTGGGCTCGATTCCCCGATGCGATTAACACCTTTTTATTTTCTGTGTCTTTTCATGATTCATATTTCGTATGAAATTTATTAATATTGTCTTCTTGAATGATTAAAAATAAATGTTTTTTAATCCGCTGCCAAGAATCTAACCCTGATCAACTCCTTGGAAGGCAACTATGCTGAACATTACAGTACCAATTAGTTTAAGAACTGCGGCATTAATTCATTATTTGTACTATAAATAAGAATTGCAATTTGAATTTATTTTTATTTTGATTTTACGTATAGTTTCGTACTTACAACCGAAATTATATTCTTTAAGTTTTTTAATAATTCCTGTTTAGAATTGAAATTAAAACCATTTTTTACGTTGTTCCACTTATTTATTTTTACCAGGACCGGTTTCATCCTACTACGGAATTCCTGTTTGTTTCAAATTCACTTTGAAAGTTTTTGGATCTTTCATCGCCTTGAAATTATCTAAGTCACTATCTAAAAATGACTGATTTGTAAGCGTCTATTTTGTGTTTGTTTTTATTATTCTTATCTAATATATAAAGTGCGTTTAAAAATATGGATCCGCGAAACTCACGACGTCTGTTGCGTAATTATTTTCCACGGCGTCAGTTAAGGGTTAAATAAATAAACAAATTTGTAAAAACTGAAAAATAATTTGGGAGGCGGGTATGGCGCCGCCATGGGAACCATTTATTGGATAACCAACACCTCTACCATAGGTCACCCCAAGTGGTTCGCTACGGCAGGTGACTTAGCAGGAGTGCCCGGGTCCATGGGGTGAGATTAGTCCAAGCCTTGGCGGTGGTTGGAAAAGGCCGGTTGAGGGAGATCTTTTGAACTTTCCAGCCGGACTCTCTAGACCCACTGACCCCCAGATTTTTATCCACCCCTAGTACTTTTTTTCTTCCCAGAACTTCCCCTCCTGTCCTTTCCTAAAAATACCGTTCACACAGCACATATTTATGTAAATATATTTATTTTTAATAATTCAATTTTACTATATAAATCAATGTGTTTTTTTTTTGAGTACAGGTATCCTTAAATTACTTTTTTTGTTTCCTATACTAAATAATGTAAAGTGAACTATGTTAGAATGTTAACAAATAGAATTATTAAAGTTTTTTTTTTTTTTTACATGAATACCCCACAAGAGTCCCAACTGCTCTCAACCGTCTGGAGCCAGTGAGACTATGGCATCCAAATTGGGGAATGTTGTGAGACTGAAGGTATTGTGGAGGGGAAGGATAAGGAGAGGAGGAAGGTGGGGAAATACCTGGCAATTCAGATATGGTCACCAAACACGACTAAAAGCCATTTCAAGCAACGTTTCAATTCAGAATGGTGGTCTTTCACCAGGGCGACACTGAAAGTATCTACCACTCTGGAACGTGCGCAAATATACTACATATTATTACATATAAAAATAAATACAAATCAGCGGTGGCTGCAATACTCTCTGCTAAAGTATTCCCTAACCTTCTTTATCTAAATTCCATTAGATGATACCCAAAATTGTTTTGGTAAATGAAATCTATAAAATATGCCAATGAAAAACATAAATAAAGGGGTTAATTAAACAAACGAGATAAAATTGATTTTTTTTTATATGTTTTGCATGAAAAATTAAACTATAAAATAAACATGAATCGCTCTATATACACACAACGCAGATGGACTACTTCAAATGTTGACTTGGAAAGAAGTAAAAGATTCTCAAGTCTAAGCACTCCATGGCAAATCAGGATCAGTCAGGTTCTAATAGTGGTTGAGTGGGGTGGAAGTTACCACGATCCAGCGGCAGCCTTGGCAGCGAGGTGGGCGGCCTTGGCGTGAGCTACTTCGGGGGTGTCTACTACACGTCCATCATTTCCCAGAGGAGCGGCTCCATGAGCCCAGGAGCCTTGGGGGGCAGCCCATGCACCTCCGCACGCGGCGGCGGGAGACCACGCAGCTCCTCCGTTAACAGCGGCTAAGTGGGCGGCCTTGGCCTGAGCGACCTCGGGGGTGTCTACAACGCGTCCGTCAGGGCCGAGAGGGGCAGCGCCATGGGCCCATGAGCCCACTGGTGTGGCCCATGCTCCGGGGGCGGACCATGCTCCTACAGCGGGGGCCCATGCAGCTCCAGCCCAAGCTCCGGCTCCACTGGCAGCGGCTAAGTGAGCGGCCTTCGCCTGAGCGACCTCGGGGGTATCTACTACACGTCCGTCAGGGCCGAGAGGGGCAGCGCCATGGGCCCATGAGCCCACAGGTGTGGCCCATGCTCCGGGGGCGGACCATGCTCCTACAGCGGGGGCCCAGGCACCAGCCCATGCACCTTCAAGTCCATTGCTCCACTGTCCATTGTTCCATTGTCCATTATCCTGGCTCTCGGCCAGACCTTCTCCCCTCCACTGTCCATCTTCCAGGGGGTTTCCTGACACCAGGGCACCCAGGCACAGGAAGGTTGCAATGCACTTAAAAAATACCATAAAAGTAAACACGACTGATGACATTATACTTACTGGTAAAGAAGAACATTGTACGGTAGAATTAATATATATTTATATAAATTGAAAATACACTTTGTATATACCACTTTGAAAATACACTTTGTATATACCACTTTACTAAAGTAAAGTGGTATATACAAAGTGTATTTTCAATTTATATAATTAATAATGATGCCACAAAGTTACCAAGCATTTGAAGAAATTATAATATATATTTATTCAGTTAGGGCTCTTCACTTTATTTGATAATCAACCAAATCGATAGTGTTAACTAGTAGTTAGTTGTACTTACAATTGGATTCATGTTGCTTGTGATGTGTTAGCCTTTTCAGAAGAAAACTGCTTGTGCCTTGTGTATGTTAGATTCAGGCTTTATATCCAATCAGGACCATAGTAAAATAGTGGGGAGAAAGACTCTCAGGAAGTTGTACAATTTGCAAGCTCGCTCTGAAAAATTATTGGACACCACTAGTCAAAAGGCGGCAATGGCTTGATACAATAGCGTGCAAAATGAAGTACCCTTTTTTACGTATTCCAATTGGTTATTTGATTAGCACGCATGTAGTGTGTGTCAGAAATAACTTTTTTTAATGCTAATTTTTTTTGTCTCAAGGCCGTTGTGTATGCACTTTTTACAGAGTGATAAAATACTGGTTTTTAAGAACGATGTGTAATTTATAATAAAGAAGGCTTTAGTCAATTAATATTGGCGTTAAATTGCTTTTCTGTTATTTGGGGTAGACTTCTAATTACAGTTTTCACCTGACCTTGGAATAGTTTTGTTTTCAATTCAGTATAAAAATTTAAGTAGTTCCCCGAGTTTCGTCGTCGGCTCATAAAGCTGAGTGATACGTAACTTAATCTGATCAGTACTACGCAGTAATATTATCTATTTTTAGTACTCAATTTTAAACGCATTTTTTTCCTCATAGCGCTAACCAGTACCTGTCAAACACATACTATACTATACTCAGATTATCTGGAATATGTGAACGATTACTGTATACCTTTTTTTCTTATTTCTTTGAAGTTAATTATCATTCTAAATTAATTATTATATTATACTCAAATTATCTAGTATAGACAAATGTTTTTTTTCTATACTATTAGTGATATATTTTTGTACTTAATTATTATACTTTTTTATAAATTTACTACATTACCATACTTTGTCAATACTAGCTTTTTTCCTTCTATTTTTGTATAATGGCACTTAATATGAACTAAAATTTTCAATTTGAGTGTCCTAAAACGCGATTTGTTCCTAGTTGGGCAGTTAAAGCTTTCTTTCATTTGGTTGTTAAATGATGTGTGTTTCAAATAAGTAAGTATTATTATTGTTATTAGATAATTATATTTTTCCATATTCCAATAACGTTGTAGCGTACCTTTTAATTATTTTGTGATTCAGTAAGCGTTATATTATTCGGAGACATTTTAAAAGGAGACACCCATCACAAAATTCAAAACATACATTTCAATCGCCACGCATTGATATAGTTATAATTACCTACCCACATGTAAAAAAATAACAAGTTTGAACGATTGCTAATGAGTTCCTTATTGCATCATTAAAAAAAACATTATATTAATATCGGAGCTCAGGTTTTAAAAATAATAATATTAATATAAATAACTATTCTTAATTAATGAAGCTGCTTTAAAATATCTTCTAAGTTTCATATTTTACGTCATCCGAAGCGAATGACAAATTAACTTATAACTATCCGAATTATGACGAGAAAATTTTTGTTAATTATTTATTTCGACACTCATTAAAAATGTTAAGGTGCCTGTTTCACACAAAACTTAAATTATATATGAGACTAAAATACTCAGCAAAACCGAATGATTTTTTTTTAACATCAAAATATATATCAATCATCTAGTATGGATTAGAAGTTGATTTTTTTTTAAATTCTCAAAATAAAAGCCAATAAAGAAATCGAATGTTCGCTATTTTAGAGGCAACTTTAGCAATTATTAGGGGGCTAACGGTGATTTAATTGAAAAAAAGTTTTTCCCTTCTATGAAAATATAATGAAAAACTATAACTAAAAAAGAAAAACAAAAACAAAAAAGTGTTAAAATAAGCGAACTAGGATAAAACGACCAATTTTATTTGGAACTCAAATATTATCCACCGAAAAAGGTTTTTAATTATACTTTTGTTTTTGTCATTTGTATATTTGTGTACTTTGTGTAATTGCATTTTTATAACACATATGGAAATTAAAAAAAATAGCTTTCCAGCACCCCGGGCACATGGGGGCTGGGAGGAGCCGCTATTCTTGATGGACGCGCCATCAACCCCGCTGAGATAACCGTCTCCAAGGCTAACCTCATCGCCGCAAAAATCGGAGCCTCAACCTCTGCACTTGGATGGGCCTCTCTCCTGAATTCGTGGGCCCATGGAGAAACCCCCCGTCGGAATCGATGGCCGCGTCGTAGACACCCCCGAGGTATCCATCACCAAAGCCCCCCACTTGATCGCCACCGTCTCCGGTGGAGCGTGGTAACTTTCCCTTCCCTTGAAAAACTGACTGATTGATTTACCCTACTAAACTGCGCTGTCATACTTACTATGTATTATTTATAGAAATTCAATAAAAATAATTATCTTAACCATATTTTTAATTAATTTTCCGCTATTTCCATTCAATTTCCTTTTTTTGCAGGCCTCCTGCCTAAATAACTCATTTGAAATTTAAACTTCCTCTTCTCACCACACCCCTCAATACCTGACGAATTTTCACAAATCCTACCTGCTGATGGCAGTGGCGTGCATTTCTTTATGATCGAAGGTAGGACGTGTGTAGTTTTTGATTTTCGGGTATGAATTGAAATGATAATCGTCCATTTATTATCATCTACCGCAAATTGTTATGAATTTTATTTATTTTTAAAGTATCTTTTTTATAATCATTTTTCTTAAGGTAGGCACTGCTTTTCAGCTATTATGGACAGCACGCCACTGGTTAATGGCAACATTAATAATATTATCACCTTCAATCAGTACACCACATTTCTTATATATTTATATGAATGTTTGATTTTTAATGATGTTTCTTTCTATGCATAAAACCATTAAAATTTGAAGACTTTTTAAAAGGTCTTCACTTATTACATGAAATTAAAATTAAAATTTAATTCATGATAACCCTCACATACGAAAAATTATATATACATTTTTTACCACAGTTCAAAAGGTATTTAGTAGTTTGTAGTTGTTTTGTAGGTGCAGATTTAATTTTTTTTTTCGAATAGCTATTTTTGTTTCATTTAAAAAAAAAATGTAAAAAAAAAGTTTTGTTGGTAATTATTATAAAGTGTGACATCTGTTTCACCTTCGGAAGGCATTGCAAATCTTGCAGAATAAATATTTTGAAATGTATTGTTGGTAAGTGATTTCGGAATACAAATGGGTTTACAGATAAAACACAGGTCCATTTTCAAGAGTTTTTCTAGCATCATAGTGACGACAAATATCATTGGATTAAATAAAATGATCTAAAGAAAGGCTGTTTTCACACATTTTCTCAGATACTACTGTAACTGGTTTCTTTCTATTTAGTTTAATTTTTTTAAATCCGTCGCATTTTTCGGGAAGCGTTTCATATATGTTTTAATCGCTTGGCTAATACCCAGTAATGTGACGTGTCGCTGTCCCCATTTGGGATAGATTAAGGGATCATATTTTAACCAACACGTCACAAGAAGTTGTTAAAAAGACAAGTTATAAATCATGCCGTTAGAATTTTGTGTGATATATGAATAACTACAAAAATAAAAACGATTTTGTGAGAATTCTTCAGAATTAGTTATGTGCGTAATAGCAGAAAAAGAAAAATTATGATTGTTTGTAACAATAATTATTACTGACAACTTTTCAAAAGCCCAACCTGAAGACGTTACTTTGCAAGAAATATATGCATTCTAACGAATTATAATATCTATGGAATGTGAAGGTAGAGAAAGTTTAGTAATATTTTCACTGTTCTTTCGGTCATAGAAAAGCTTTTTACACTTCTGTTGTTCAGTTAAGTATGGGGCGTACAATTTAAACAAGATAATACATATTGTGTGTTTTTTTATTTGTTTTGCATCACAAGTGATTTAGAAATTTTACTACTTATAATAAACATACATGATTCACTTTTACATACACAATCCGGGGGGACTATAACGGCTGAACGGTAGAACGAAGAAATAAAAATCAAATTAAAGCACGTTGGGGTAGATCAGTCAGGTTTTCATGGTTGGTGAATGAGGTGGAAGTTACCACGATCCAGCAGCGGCCTTGGCAGCGAGGTGGGCGGCCTTGGCGTGAGCTACCTCGGGGGTGTCTACTACACGTCCATCATGTCCCAGGGGAGCGGCGCCACGAGCCCAAGAACCTTGGGGGGCAGCCCATGCACCTCCCCACGCGGCAGCGGGAGCCCACGCAGCTCCTCCGTTGACAGCGGCTAAGTGGGCGGCCTTGGCCTGAGCGACCTCGGGGGTGTCTACAACACGTCCGTCAGGGCCGAGAGGGGCGGCTCCATGGGCCCATGAGCCCACAGGGGTGGCCCATGCTCCGGGGGCGGACCATGCTCCTACAGCGGGGGCCCATGCGGCTCCAGCCCAAGCTCCGGCTCCACTGGCAGCGGCTAAGTGAGCGGCCTTGGCCTGAGCGACCTCGGGGGTATCTACAACACGTCCGTCAGGACCGAGAGGGGCAGCTCCATGAGCCCACGAGCCAACAGGGGTGGCCCATGCTCCGGGAGCGGACCATGCTCCTACAGCGGGGGCCCAGGCACCAGCCCATGCACCTTCAAGTCCATTGTTCCACTGTCCATTGTTCCAATCTCCATTATCCTGACTCTCGGCCAGACCTTCTCCCCTCCACTGCCCATCTTCCAGGGGGTTTCCTGACACCAGGGCACCCAGGCACAGGAAGGTTGCGATGCACTGAAAAAAATATCATAAAAAGGATAACACGACCGATGACATTGAAATTTCTGGTAAAAAAGAACATTAGACAAATGACTGTAGAATTAAAATAAATTTAATTAGTTAGGGCTCTTTACTTCATTTGATAATCAAATTCATAGTGTTAACTAATAATTAGTTGTACTTACAATTGGATTCATGTTGCTTGTGATGTGTTAGCCTTTTCAAAAGAAAACTGCTTGTGCCTTGTCTATGTTAGATTCAGGCTTTATATCCAAACAGGACCATAGTAAAATAGTGGGGAGAAAGACTCTCAGGAAGTTGTTTAATTTGCAAGCTCGCTGTAGCAAAACAAAAAAATAAATTGTAGGACACCACCAGTCAAAACTTGGCAATGGCTTGATACAATAGCGTGCAAAATGAAGTACCTTTTCTACGTTTATTCAATTGGTTATTTGATTAGCACGCATGGAGTGTGTGTCAGAAAAACTTTTTTCAATGCTAATGTTTTCAACTTTTTTGTCGCAAGGCCGCTGTCTTAGCATGTTTTTACCGAGTGATCCTAGTTCGTAAATTCCTCTCACCAAATTTTTTTTTAATTACGATGAATAATTTAGAATAAAATAGCCTTTAGTCAATTAATTTTGGGGTTAAATTTGCTTAACTCTTATCTTGGGGTAGGCTTCTAATTACAGTTTCACCTGAGCTCGGATAAGTTTTCTTTTCATTTCGGTATAAAGATTTAAGTACCAGTATATGTACATTTTTTCAATATTCCAATATCTATATTTAATGATTCTGTAAGCGTAATAATTTTGGGAGGAGGCACCCTTCCCAAAAAAAAGCATTTCAATTGCCACACATTGGCATATTTATAATTAACTACCCACGTGCAAACAAATAAGAAGTTTGAATGATTACTAATGAGTTCCTTATTGCGTCATTAAAAAAACATTGTATCAAGATCGGAGTTCAGGTTTTTCAAAAATATTTGTAATATAAATATCAATTTTTAGTTAATAAAGGTGTTTTGAAAGATCTTCTATATTTCTTATTTGACCTCATTTGAATCGAATGACAAATTGACTGAAAACTCTCCGAATTTCTAATAACAAAGTTTTGTTAAATATTTATTTTGATGCTAATTGAAAATGATAAGGGACCTGTTTCACACAAAACTAAACCTAAGCGAAATGTAATTTTTTTTATCGAAAGGTATAGCAAATATCTAGTACGGATTAGAAGTATTTAACCCTCTCGTGCACGAATTATGAAATATGATTAAGGCCATCCACCGGCTAAAATTTTAACGAAATCACGCGCTCCTTATGCAGGTGGCGACAAGGTTGAAAATCCCGCTGTACATCGGCCGCATGTTTCGATTTCGGCAAAAAAAACATCACTAAAATGCGTGTTTTATTCAATTCTGTAAAGCTCAGACATAATTATTAAAATGTTTTACGGTCATATTCTAAAAAACTTAATTTATCACAATGAACAATACGAAAATATGGAAAAAAGAGTTTATAAGTAGAAGATTTTGCGCTTTAAACATTTTTTTTTATGTCTGATACTTTATTTTTTTTCTAGGCTTATAAAAAGACATACCAAAAAAATGGACGGTTAAATGAAAGGCCAAGGTGTGCTCTACTTGAAGTATTTAATTCAATTATCTATGATATTTGTAGGCCAACAAATTCTCAAACCGAAAACACACGATTTTGCATTACTTCCCATTGCATCGCCTTAAATAAAATTGTTTAAGGATACTTTCTATAGTTAAAAGGGTATAGAAATTAAAAAATAATTTTATTTAATTTTTACCTTTATTAGAAAATGGTTATATTTATGTGCCTCATATGAGACTTAAAGCGACCAAAGGGTATAGGGGTTATAACATTGCCATACGAAACATTTTAATGCGTCTTCAAGTAAAAAAGTATTTGAGGATCAAAAAACTTAACATTTTTTTAAAATAAAGGTGTATTATAGGAAGGTACATGTACATTTTTTTATATATAAAAAAATGCTTTAGTGGCGTTCATGAAATTCTTCGAAATTCTCGGGACAAAGAGTTTCACTACAGCGACTACAAAGATATCTCGTCTTTTTTTGCAACCCTGCAAATGACATTTGTATACAAATGGATCAGGATCAGTTTTTTTCGGTCAATGCACCCCTCCATCTCGTCTGGACCTGGAGCCTTTGTCCTTACTTTTTTCTTGATAGATATTGTCTGAAGGATATTGGACAAACTATTTTGACTGAATGACTGCATCCAGTGTATATGAGAGATAAAGTAATTGATAATTTGAATTACAGTAAGTCGAATGACTCGTTCGGGTCAATTCGCCATAAAATCCAACAGCTTACTATTGTCACATTGAGAAGGTAGAAAAAATTCTGAAATACCGTATCTTCTGGCAGAGTCGATGCGGATACATTCCTACCAAAGAATCTATTAGATCAACTCCTCCTATGCGTTCATTGTATATTTGAACAGAAAATGGCCTATATATCAATATCAATAGCTTCAGCTTGCTTGCACCACCTCTTAGCTGTAGAGAATGACTGAGAACTTGCAAAACTGGAAGTAACGTGGACAAGATTACCGTCAACCCATCGAGTCCCTATTACGTTGGATTGTTACATTGCCAGAAAAAAGAAGATCGATGCATTTTCTTCACATCTTTTGTTCCTTTTAGTTTTGTGTCCGCGCCACGTATGTTATTGGTAAAAGTAAAGAACAATCAACACATTAATGTGACTTGTTGGCCTTGTGATGAGGGGTTGTTTTTGAGAACAAGCCAGAAAACAACGTAAAAAATCCTAGTGAAACAGCATGGATACTCATGTATCGATACAAACAGTCATTGAAATCTTTTGACTTCCCAATGTTTTTTTTTTTTTTTTTCATAAGACCGATGATTCATTTTATTTATTTATGCGGTTTTTACAGATATTCACACTTACGAGAGAATAATCCAGTTATAAAAACTCAGTTAATATACACAAATTACATAAAATTAGCCCAATTATTGTTACATATTTTTTTAATTAATAGTAGGGCAATTTTTCTGAAACCGTTACAGATTATCGTTAAAATGTTTACATTAGCCCACTCTATCTTATTATGTAGTCGAAACATTTGAGATGGAAGACTAAAGCAGGCAATATATTATTTCTGAAAATATTGAGGTGGAATGTGCTATGGCGTCTTAAACAATGGGAATCGGGTACATATCTCTAGATAACCGAGAATTTATTGTGTAAACATATTAAATTAATCATTTACCTTATAATTTTTTGTGAATTGATGTTGAAGTATTCAAGACACATGTCATAAGATGGTCATGTAAACCATATTTAAAAGATAACGTTTTTACCATTTTTTTTAACAGATTCAACAATGGTTTCATATTTGTTGTAATGAGGATTCCAAATAGAACTTCCGCATTCCAGTTTACTTCTAATTAAGGCGCTGTAAAGGGTTACAATTGATTGGCTAACATATCCTGTGAATAAATCCCATTTTGAATGATTTACACATAATGTCGTTAATGTGTACGTCGAATAGGAATTAAGAATCGACAGTGATTTCTGGATCTCTTATGGACGATACTTTTGTAAGAGTAGTATGATTAATAACGCAGGAAAAGGTCTTTATAATTCTCTTTCGAGTAAAGTTTGTATTGTAACATTTCTAAACATTTCAGTGCGCGTCATTAAGAATACACCAATTATTGAGTATATCGAGCTCACTTTGAACCAGTCAATGATCAGAAATAGATTTAATTTTACGAAAATTGTTAAGATCAATGGCAAATGAATTTAATTTGTTCCCATAATAAATACATATTTTTATTGTGTTAAAGTTTCATGTGTAGAAATAATTTTTTTTCAAAAGCTATTGTTGTTTCATTTTAAAAACGGTTTGTTCACAAAAAAAGTTCTGTTTATAATAATTATTAAGTATGACAGCTTTGTCGCCCTCCGAAGGCATTGCCAATCTGGCAGATTAAATGTAATAAAATTTATTGACGGTGATGAAGTGATTTCAGAATAAAAAAGGTCAATGTTCAAGAGGTTTTCAAGCATCATAGTGACTACAAATATCATCGGATGAAATTAAATGATACAAAGAAAGTCTATTTTCGATACATTTTTTTAAATACTACTGAAACCAGTTTCTTTCTATTTAGTTCCACGATCTTTTTTAAATCCGGTCGCATTTTTCGGGAAGCTTTTCATATATGTTTTAATCGCTTGGCTTATTATAATAACCATGTAATGCGAGTGTTTAAGTGAGAAAGTTTAGTAATATTTTCGCTGTTATTTCGATGATAGGAAAGCCCTTGCACTTCTGTTGTCCAGTTAAGTATGAGGCGTAAAACTTAAACAACGTAATACGTTTTGTTTTTTTTTTTATTTGTTTGCATCATCACAAGTGATTTATAAATTTTACTACTTATAATAAACATACATGATTCACTTTTACATACACAACGCGGGGGACTATAACGGATGAAAACTGGAATGAGGAAAATATTCAAATTAAAGCACGTTGGGGTAGATCATTCAGGTTTTCATGGTGGGTGGATGAGGTGGAAGTTACCACGATCCAGCGGCAGCCTTGGCAGCGAGGTGGGCGGCCTTGGCGTGAGCTACCTCGGGGGTGTCTACTACACGTCCATCATGTCCCAGGGGAGCGGCGCCATGAGCCCAGGAGCCTTGGGGGGCAGCCCATGCACCTCCCCACGCGGCAGCAGGAGCCCACGCAGCTCCTCCGTTGACAGCGGCTAGGTGGGCGGCCTTGGCCTGAGCGACCTCGGGGGTGTCTACAACACGTCCGTCAGGACCGAGAGGGGCGGCTCCATGGGCCCATGAGCCCACAGGGGTAGCCCATGCTCCGGGGGCGGACCATGCTCCTACAGCGGGGGCCCATGCGGCTCCAGCCCAAGCTCCGGCTCCACTGGCAGCGGCTAAGTGAGCGGCCTTGGCTTGAGCGACCTCGGGGGTGTCTACAACACGTCCGTCAGGGCCGAGAGGGGCGGCGCCATGGGCCCATGAGCCCACACGTGTGGCCCATGCTCCGGGGGCGGACCATGCTCCTACAGCGGGGGCCCAGGCACCAGTCCATGCACCTTCAAGTCCATTGTTCCACTGTCCATTGTTCCACTGTCCATTGTCCTGGCTCTCGGCCAGACCTTCTCCCCTCCACTGTCCATCTTCCAGGGGGTTTCCTGAAACTAGGGCACCCACGCACAGGAAGGTTGCAATGCACTGAAAAAATACCATAAAAGTATTAAAACACGACAGATGCCATTATAATTACTGGTAAAGAAGAACATTGGACAAATGACTGTAGAATTAAAATAAATTGAATTAGTTAGTCCTCTTCACTTTATTTGCTAATCAACCAAATCGATAGTGTTAACTAGTAGTTAGTTGTACTTACAATTGGATTCATGTTGCTTATTATGTGTTAGCCTTTTCACGAGAAAACTGCTTGTGCCTTGTCTATGTTAGTTTCAGGCTTTATATCCAGTCATGACAATAGTAAAATAGTGGGGAGAAAGACTTTAAGGAAGTTGTACAATTTGCAAGCTCGCTCTATCAAACCAAGATAAATTAAAGGATAACACTAGTCAAAAGGTGGCAATGGCTTGATACAATAGTGTGCAAAATAAAGTACTTTTTTTTTACGGATATCCAAATGGTTATTTGATTAACACGAATTGAGTGTGTGTCAGAAATAATTTTTATAATGCAAATTATTTTTTTATGGCAAGGCCACTGTGTTAGCATTTTTTTACTGAGTGATCCTTGTTCGCGAATTCCTCTCAGCAAAAACTGTTTTTTTAGGACGATGCATAATTTATAATAAAGAAGGCTTTAATTTTATAATATTGGGGTTAAATTATTTTACTGTTATTTGGCGTAGGCTTCTCATTACAGTTGTCACCTGAGATTGGATTAGTTTTATTTTTAATTTGATAAAGATATTTTAGTATAATTTTTTTTTGCATCATTATTTCCATAACATGGTAGCTTACCTCTCAATTGTTTGATGGTTTGGTAAGCGTAATACAATTCGAAGACAGTTTGAAAGGAGAGACCCATCACAAAAGGCATACATTTCGTTCGCCGCGTATTGGTATAGTTATAATTAACTGCCCACTTGTAAACAAATAAGAAGTTTGGGTGATTACTTATGAGCTTGTTATTGCATTATTATACAGGGTCTGTCGCAAAAGTATCAAGAAAAAAATCTTGAGTGCGCTAGAAGGGGTAGCGGGATGCGCCGAGTGGTGGGGATGGTAGGGGAGAGTCGCAGCTACCAAACGCGCTACCAAATCAGTCCTCTCCGAGAAACTCGGAAAATCAAGACGCATCGTTTGCTGGAACAGCGGGCATACATAAAATTCTGCGTTCGGCTGAAAAAAACCGGCTTCGAGACCCTGGCCATGATTTTTGAAGCCTTGGGAGATGAAGCCATGTCAAAGGCAAGGGTTTACGAGTGGCAAAAACAATTCAAAAACGGCCGGGAATCAATTGAAGACGAAGTCCGCGTTGGACGACCGTCAACTTCCAAAACTTATGACAACGTCACGAAAGTGAGGGAAGTGTTACAGTCTGAGTGTCCGTCCTTAAACGGTTGCTCGAAAGGATTCACCGCGTTCGAAAGGAGATCGCCTGGATTTTTCATCACGACAATGCTCCCTCACACTCAACTCTTGTCGTCCAGGAGTTCATCGCTAAGCATAGCGTGGCGGCACTGCCGCAAGCGCCGTACAGTCCCGAATTATTTTTGTTTTTTCACCACCGGACTTCTTTTTGTTCCCCGCATCAAGCGAAGCCTAAAGAGACGCCATTTGGAGACGTTGGGTGGGGTGAATACTGCTTCGCCGCAGTGCCTTAAGGGCGTTCCGTCTTCTGCCTTCCAGGATGCCTTCCAAGAGTGGAAGAAACGCTACCAAAAGTGTATTGACGCCAAGGGGGGTATTTTGAAGAATATTAATTGCTTGTACGTTTATTGGCAATAAATTGTGTGAAAAAAAATATTTCTCGATACGTTTGCAGGAGACCCTGTATGTTACATGTATCCAGATGTTTTTTTTTATATTTTCAATTTAAATATTAATTTTTATCTGCCAAGGTTCTTTTGAAAGATCATCGTGGTTTCACATTTTACTCGATCTGAAGTGAACAACAAATTGATTCGACCGCTAAAGAGCAAATCATTGTTAAATATTTATTTTGTCACTCATTTGTTACATTAAAAATGTTTTCAACTATTTCGGACCTGAATTAAGTCTGACAGTGGTAAAACATATTCCATGCTTGATAACGCGTACTGGAATTTTTACACTTTTTTTTGTGATTTAAAGAAATATATTTCAGTATGTTATTTTCATTTGAGAGAATTTTAGGTCTCTAAGATTGTGTTCCACAAATGAAAATTATGATATCCGTAGAAAATAATATAACATTAATTTTATCAAATCTCAAAAATTATAAAAAAAAGTTAATTAAAAAGTTACATTAAAAAAAAACACTTTAATAATAAAGAATAAAGGTTAAAATATAAATGTTTTATTTTAGTCACCGTTGAAATACATACTTCACACCAAAAGGTACATGTGTAAGATATATTTAATAAAAATAATTATCTTAACATTATTTTTTATTAATTTTCAGCTTATTCTCATTTAATATAAATTTTCAAGCCTCCTTCCTTAAACAATCGAATTTAAAAAATTTATACCGAAGAACGAGTAAATTTCTTTGTTCATCACACCCTTTAAAACCCTTTGAGGCACAAGATTTGAAACAACAACAAAAAATGCTTGTGTTGCACAGAATTTCGAAAATTTTAAATAAGGAGGGTTATTTTTGATACCACTATGCTTCAAGGGGTTAATACATGATAAATTTTCACAATTTCTATCAATTGATGGCAAACGTAATTATATTACTTTCACACAACCTTTCTCACGTATTAATATGAATATTTAATTTTTAATGATTTGAAAAAAATTCAAGTTACTAATTATGTAAACTTTAAAGAGGTTTTTAGCCATTATAACCCCTACCAAACAAAAAAACCAAAAAGTGTCCACTTTTTTACTATAGTCGCAATACTTGTATTGTTTTCTGATTCGTTTTCCACATAAGCAGCTCGTCACTAGTAAAAAAATCACATTAATATGTTGATTATTCTTAACTTTTACAAAAACCAAAAAACAAAATTCCCGGAACTTACCGACAAACTGACGACATCGTTTTGCTTACCGATAGAGTAGAGTTGTATTAAACTTCGGTTCTATGACAATTTACCACAGTTCGAAATTGGCAAATTTTTTAAAAGAAAGTACGGTAAAAAATAAAATAGAATTTCTTCAGAAGATTGGTATCATCTTTTGGCGTCATTATTAATAAATGAATTAAAAATGACTTTCTATACACCAGTTTATTAATACACACATATCAACATGTTTCAAAAGCGACGATTTCTTCATCAAAGGTGGCGGTTTATCGGACCATCATTGGGCGGTCATATCAGGATGAGCATTGCGATCGGCTTAGCAAGAAGTAGATTCAAATACCCGCGTCCTTTAGCCGGTTACCCGACAGCTTCCTTGAAGAATTTTTTTTCGGGGACAGACTTATGGAGTAAAACGAGCATCGGGGTACCCGGATGTGGGGCGGAAAGGTACCGGACCTGCTCTACCGTTATTCAGGCGTGCTCATGACGAAGGCACCGTTAGCTCATCAGATAACCGGTCCGGAGTGAAATCGCATGCAGGGACAGGGTTTAAACATCCCCTTAGAGAGGAGTTTGACTATACATAGAAAGAATAGTTCAATTCCGAGACATCTTTAAAAAAAAAATTATATGCATACCACACAGGAGTCCCAACTGCTGCCAACAGTCTGGAACCAGTGAGACCATGGCATCCCCAATTGGGGAATGTTGTGAGGCTGAAGGTATTGGGGAGAAGAAGGAGAAGGGGAAGGTGAGGAAATACCTGGCTATTCAGATCTGATCACCAAACGTGGCTAAAAGCCATTTCAAGAAACGTTTCAATTCCGAATGGTTGTCTTTCACCAAAGCGATACTGAGAGTACGCGTCTTTTTTTGTTGTTATGTTAACTTCTTGTTTATTTCCGCAATTATTTATTAAAGGTTTATTTTAGTATTTAACTGTTTAGTTTTTGTACTTCTATTATTATCTGTGAACATTATTAATTAGTGTATTTTTATTCCTTATCTTCATACCATACATTATATTAGTAAGAATGTTATAATAAATAAATAAATGTGTCCGCAAGGTGATCCCATGTCTGTCCTCCCCTTCATTTTTTTAACTTCAGGTATTGGAAACTACCCCCACGTGAAACGCGTACTGTTCATTGATGATTATGGTATTTATAAATCAAGTTCGAAAGTAAAAACATTCAAAGATGTTATTCAAAAAGCGTTGTTACAAATACAAAATGGGGGCTTGAAATATCGGAGCATAAAATACAATATTTTTTTGATCGCTTTCAAAATCACCTCATCGAATAATAATAGATGGTGAAAACTGAGAAATGGTAAATAAAATGAATTATTTGAAAATAATTTTAGACTAAAAAAATTACTCTTGAATAAAAAAAATTATTTGAAAAAAAAAAATGGCTAAAAAACAAATTTATAGAACAATTGTCGCAAAAAATATTGATTACTGTTCTAGTTTTCTCTATATAAGTAGTGTTGGTAGCTTAAAAAACACTCCAAATAATTAAGAATAGAGAAACGAGACACATTTTAAAGTTTAATAAATATAAATATATACAAGAAAATACTCAAGGAATTAGATATAATGAGTGTTAAACAAAATATGTCTGCGACGTTTTCATCTTTATTTTAAGTTTTTTTACCAATTAACTACCACCATTCTTCAGAGATAAACTACATTACGATAAAGACTTTCACGCACACACTATACAAAGACAGACAAAAGATTAAAAAAAAAAAAAAACAAATACCAAATACGAAATTGTTCATCGCATAAAGCGATTAAATGTATTGCGTGCTTTCCAGTGAAATAAAAATGTACCTAATTAAACACATTTAGAGTATACAGTAAAAATTATGCATGTTATGTATGATTTGGATTTGGATCACTAGCCAAGACAGATTAAAATTCAATGATTTTTTAAAAACATCCCATGATACGTTCTTCAATTAACGGATCTAACTTTTTACCATTATTTTGTAAACTTTGTAAACTTTGTAAACTTTGTAAACTTTATAAACTTTGTAAACTTTGTAAACTTTGTAAACTTTGTAAACATTGTAAACTTTGGAAACTTTATGAACTTTGCAAGCTTTGTAAACATTGTAAACATTGTAAACATTGTAAACATTGTAAACATTGTAAACATTGTAAACATTGTAAACATTGTAAACATTGTAAACATTGTAAACATTGTAAACATTGTAAATTGTAAACATTGTAAACATTGTAAACATTGTAAACATTGTAAACATTGTAAACATTGTAAACATTGTAAACATTGTAAACATTGTAAACATTGTAAACATTGTAAACATTGTAAACATTGTAAACACATTGTAAACATTGTAAACATTGTAAACATTGTAAACATTGTAAACATTGTAAACATTGTAAACATTGTAAACATTGTTAACATTTTAAACTATGTATACTTTTTAAGCTTTGTACGCTTTTTAAATTTTGGAAACTTTATGAACTTTGTAAGCTTTATAAACATTGTACTCATTGTAAACATTTTAAACTTTGTAAACTTTGTAAACTTCGTCAATTTTGTAAACTTTGGGAATTCTGTAAGCTTTGTAATATGTAAATTGTAAACTGTAAACTTTGCCTGCTCTTAACACATGCTCTCCCTGTTAGACATATACAGTACCATAACCCTTTTATTTCATTAAGATTGTATATATTAATAAATAAATAAAAAAACTTTAGAAATAAGCAACATGTAATTTAAAAAGCAAATATACGATTACATAAAAAAGAAAATGCTAAATTTTGATTACGCGGGAGTAATGTACGAATAAAGATCAATGCATAGAAATGAGTTACACAGTCACGTAAGTAAGCAGTGTGACCTTGCTACAATAAATTCATTAGCGAAAAAGCTGTTAATGATGCAATTCAGTGCGTGGAACAAAAAATCTAAATGGCAATTAATAGAAATGGACTTACTTTGGAAGAGAAATTTCAAAGCAATTGCTGCCAATGTCGATCCTTTTTAGTTGTGGTGTTTTCATAAATCGTTGTTCGGTTCCATCGAGTATGCCAAATTATATAACTTCCGAATTGTCCGCCTCCCCACTATTTTACCATGGTCCTAATTGAATATAAAGCCTGAATTTAATATTGACAAGACACAAGCAGTTTTCTTCTGAAAAGGCTAACACATCACAAGCAACATGAACCCAATTGTAAGTAGAACCAACTATGAGTTAATACTTTTTTTGGGGTTAATTGCACACATAAGGAGAAACCCCTATAATAAACACATTATTAATGGTAATTTTAGCAATATGCTATATTTAAATTCAAAGTACATTGAAAGATGAGGTTTAATCCATTTGTGGTATTTTTCAGTGCATCGCAACCTTCCTGTGCCTGGGCGCCCTGGTGTCCGGAAACCCCCTGGAAGATGGTCAGTGGAGGGGAGAAGGTCTGGCCGAGAGTCAGGACAATGGACAGTGGAACAGTGGACTTGAAGGTGCATGGGCTGGTGCCTGGGCCCCCGCTGTAGGAGCATGGTCCGCCCCCGGAGCATGGGCCACACCTGTCGGCTCATGGGCCCATGGCGCCGCTCCTCTCGGCCCTGATGGACGTGTTGTAGACACCCCCGAGGTCGCTCAGGCCAAGGCCGCTCACTTAGCCGCTGCCAATGGAGCCGGAGCTTGGGCTGGAGCCGCATGGGCCCCTGCCGTAGGAGCATGGTCTGCCCCTGGAGCTTGGGCTACCCCTGTCGGCTCATGGGCCCATGGAGCCGCTCCTCTCGGCCCTGACGGACGTGTTGTCGATACCCCCGAGGTTGCTCAGGCCAAGGCCGCTCACTTAGCCGCTGTCAACGGAGGAGCTGCGTGGGCTCCCAATGCCGCGTGGGGAGGTGCATGGGCTGCCCCACAAGGCTCCTGGGCTTATGGCGCCGCTCCCCTGGGACATGATGGACGTGTAGTGGACACCCCCGAGGTAGCTCACGCTAAGGCCGCCCACCTCGCTGCCAAGGCTGCCGCTGGATCGTGGTAACTTCTACTTCATCTACCCACCATGGAAACCCAACTGATCTACCCCGACGAGCTTTAATTTGAATTTTTCAGCCGTCATAGTCCCCCCGCGTTGTGTATGTAAAAGTGAATCATGTATGTTTATTATAAGTTTCAAAAATTCTATATCACTTGTGATGATGCAAAACAAATTAAAAAAAAAACACATGTATTATCTCGTTTACCCTACCCTTACCCTTCAGCGTCACAACATACCTCAAAAAAATTGTGGATGCCTCTGTCTCACTGACTCCGGTTAGCAGGCAGCGGTTGGGACTGTTGTGCGGTATCCATATTAAAAAAAACCTTTGACAACCAGGCTTTACTACTACCTTAGCTTCGCCTTTATAAAGGTGAACACAGGTGCGTTGTGAGCGTGTTTTGTAATCCAAAAATTTGACATTCAGGCTTTAAAATTTCTATTACAAAAAAATATTTACATGATCATTTAATTTCGATCGAAAGGATTGACAATATACAATGCAGGCAGTGTAAGAGGAACAGAACGCTGTGTTATCATTAGCTCTCTCGGTTCTACAAAGCAATTTTTTTGTTTGTTTAGTCTTTGGTTGATATTAATTTTGATTGTGACCAAGATGGAAGATTTTATTATAATTTATATTATTTATAATTTTAAAATGAAATTTGATTTAATTTTTGTCACGACGTTCATTTAATTTTTCTAATTTGAAATATTTTAGGCGTTTCTTATAGTCGGTAAGCAGCGTGAACAATCCGGTTTTGTGGGATAATGCCCGAGTTCGTCTCTTTTGTACTGATTCGATCCTTATTTTGTGAATTTCGTAAATTGAACTCCAGACTACGGAACCGAACTCCAGGACACTGCGAATTATAGATGTGCGTACTGTCACGTTACAGAATCCCACGATCCGGTTCGTAATTAAATTTAAAAGATTACTAATAGATTCAACTATTGACCCTATATATCCTCCACTAGCTCAATCCCAGGGCGTATTTCGTGTTATCAGTTCATTTATATACAATTTGAAAAAACCACCCCTTCCAGGATATATATGTATAATGCAGGAACAGGAAATTGAATAGAACAATCGTCTTTTGCTATAAACATACATTTAAACAGTCCTGTATTTTAGCAATGACTCTAAGCTCTAGGAAAAGCTATAAATCTCTCTGTGGACGCATTTAACATGTTGAAGGTTAGAATGAAATTTTATTGAATTTATAAAATTATGTAGTGGAAAAAGTAAATAATAAATTCGAACGTTAGGAGGTACGATACCCAAGAGGCGTCAGGTCTGCAGACATCTGGTGAGGATGAACAACCGTTCTCGACGACCGCCCAAAATTGAAGAAGCTTTAATTCGCTCGCCTGAGCCGAGCCTGTCCCTCGGGCTCATCCACCCCCGCCCTTACCGATCGTAACCATTCGTAAGGCACAAGATGCCAACAAGAAGAAAAAATTGTTCTGCTTTTAAATATTACCGGGTTACTTGTTAAACTTTCTTGTTATGGATCTGCTTCATAACAATATGTAAGTATTTGAGAAACATTGGGTTGTTGAATGGTTTAGTGGCTCGATACAAAAATCCAAGAAGACTATATGCCCTGGACACTACGTTTTCTACGTGAGAATTAATATTAAATTTACTATCGAATTTACTATTGTATATTGGATATACAAAATAATACCACACTATTCAATACGTCAAATACAATTCTCCCGCTACATTGTCCGACTGTTGTTATTAGAAACGTGACAACGAAAGCGTTTGTTGATATTTACTTGATTGAGGTTTAATAACTAAAATCACCTTAAGGGCGCTTTTTAAAATTTGTAGCCCCTTTTAAAAAGATGCACTTTTAGATTTTCACAAATTGCTGTCTGACCTTAAACCAAACGGAAGGTCACGTAGACATAGTACATTAAAAGCCCTGTCTCCGAATTTAGCAGCATTCATACGAGAGGGTTCTACCAGTCTGTTAGACATATAAAACTTGGCCGATCTGAGCGTAAATTGCCTCTGTGTAAGATTATCCTTCATACAGAGATCAGTTAAGTATGATGGTGCCAGTCCGATCAGTACCTTATATGCCATCAAAGAAATTTTAAACTCAAATCTTTCTGTGGCTAAAAGCATGTGTACACAATCACGTAAAAGAATACTGATATGACAGTATTTGGTGGCACTAGACGAGCCGCTGTTTTGAACATTCCTTGTTTTTATTATGGTTAATATATTTGTTTATTGTCTTAAAATTTGTTCTGAAGAACTCATTTCAATGCTATGTTTGTAATGCTTGGAGTAAGATCAAACCCAATGATAAACAATTTAGTTTTGTTGATCCCGTAAAAAAATAGCGCAGCCTCAAAACATTTTATGAAATTATATAAATTTTTTTTTTTAATAACCTATTTTTTATTTATATGTACATTCAGATCATTCGAGGTAACAACATTAAAAAACCGATAATTGTATTCATACGCCACTAATTACTTTATTATAATTAAATCTGTTTAAAATGATGTAATTTAAAAAAGTATTGCATTAACTAAGTTGTTTATGCTGGCTTAAATAGTTAACCTAATCGAATAAGATTTTTTTAAAACATTTCTGATGGAACGTTATTAAATGAAATACTGTACTTTTCTTCCTTTTTATATAATTATTTATTGCCAAATAATTTAACAATAATAATAAAAAATATTTATTTATTTGAAACGTAAATTATTCAATAACAAAATTTAAGAAAGCTTTGACAGCCCAACTAGGAATAAATCGCGTTTTAGGACAGTCAAATTGACAAGTTTAGTTCACATTAAGTGCCATTATACAAAAATAGAAGGGAAAAAAGTCAGTATAGTATGGTATTATAATAAATCTATAAAAAAAATAATAATTAAGTATAAAGAGATGCGAAAAATAGTATAGAAAAAAATGTGTATTCCAGATAATTTGTGTTTAGTAGAATAATTAATATAAAATAAGTTAAGTTCAAAAAATTTATCAAATTGAAAAAAATTGATTGATCGGGTTTGGCACCGAGGACTTGTCAACAAACTGCCTTCTTACGGACTATAAGACTCTCCACACAGCATCCCCAAAGATGATATAGGCCTTGAGGGAAATTATTTCCCTCAGGGTCTCCTGTGTAGTGTTTCCGTAAAAAAAAAAACTCACCCACTCATCGGTCAATGGCATACGTAATGTAATTTTTATATGAAAACCCCCGCTAAGTGATTTTTTTTCTGATCAAAATATATTTTTCCATGAATTTGTAACAACAATCAGTGAAGATGATGATAAAGTGGTCGTTTTCTAATATTAAATGAATTTTTTTTATTAATTTAAAACATAAAAATAAAAATTCAATGCTAAAAGTACCGATAAACTACTTTTTTGTAGTTTGTCTAACGGGAGCTTGCTATCCAAAACTCAAAATTTACCGTTAAGGTTACAAAATATATATCTATATAAAATAACCACATACGTAACAAACTTAAAGCATAAATATTTCTCAAGAAGCTTACTCAAAAATATTTTAACAAAATATAAAAAAAAAAAACATAAATGAGAACAATAAATCGTACATAAAATAATATTTTCTTATTATCAAATGCAAATTGTTTTCAAATAGAATGTTCATATATTAACCCTAAACGGAATGATCTTAATACATTCTTAAATTGGAAACGTTTTCATTAAAAACCATCCCAAAAACCATTTTTTACTAGGGTGGTAATCAAATAAGGATCACACTTTAAAATCGGTTTTCTACAGTAATCAATATTATTTTTATTCCAAGTTTGACCTTCTTACAAAAAATGGAATATTTTAAAATGTTAGTGCTACGCATGTATCAATAAATCAAATCAGTAAAAAAAAATTAATGAATTCAATGGCAATTGGTAAAAAAGGTTCTCAATTTTGTTGGCATGTTATTGCTATGTTTGCTTCGATCTAACCTTTTGGCTCGTGGCTTATATATTAGACGTTTGATTTGAACGATTATTCCAAAACATACAACTTCCTCAAAATCTTTCTCCCCTCCATTATCCTCGGGTCCTGCCCAAATATAAAGGCTGAATCTATCTTTAACAAGGCACAAGCAGTTTTCTTCTGAAAAGGCTAACACATCACAAGCAAAATGAACCCAATCGTAAGTACAAATCATTTGGATATTTTTGGTAATTCATCCCATAATTTTAAACCACCTGCTATTTAAACTATCCACCTGCCGCCCAAAGTAAATTATCTTTCTAAATGAGAATATGATATTTCTGCTGATTTATTTTAATTTTTTCAAGTGCGTATTGCAATGTGTGTTTTAATTTCTTGTGCTTTTACAGTTCATCGCAACTTTCCTGTGTCTGGGTGCCCTGGTGTCCGGAAACCCCCTGGAAGATGGACAGTGGAGGGGAGAAGGTCTGGCCGAGAGCCAGGATAATGGACAGTGGAACAATGGACAGTGGAACAATGGACTTGAAGGTGCATGGGCTGGTGCCTGGGCCCCCGCTGTAGGAGCATGGTCTGCCCCCGGAGCATGGGCAACCCCTGTGGGCTCATGGGCCCATGGTGCCGCTCCTCTCGGCCCTGACGGACGTGTTGTAGACACCCCCGAGGTCGCTCAGGCCAAGGCCGCCCACTTAGCCGCTGTCAACGGAGGAGCTGCGTGGGCTCCCGCTGCCGCATGGGGAGGTGCTTGGGCTGCCCCCGGAGCATGGGCCACACCTGTGGGCTCATGGGCCCATGGCGCCGCCCCTCTCGGCCCTGACGGACGTGTTGTAGACACCCCCGAGGTCGCTCAGGCCAAGGCCGCCCACTTAGCCGCTGTCAACGGAGGAGCTGCGTGGGCTCCCGCTGCCTCATGGGGAGGTGCATGGGCTGCCCCCCAAGGCTCCTGGGCCCATGGAGCCGCTCCCCTGGGACATGATGGACGCGTAGTAGACACCCCCGAGGTTGCTCACGCCAAGGCCGCCCACCTCGCCGCCAAGTCTGCGGCTGGTGGCTGGTAAGACCCACGCCCCAACCTAATATCTACACCTGACATCTACAAGCACCTCTACCCCGCCATCCGCGTATTGTATATAACATGTTTTATTGTTTTTGTTAACATGTCGTGATTTTTTTCTTGTGATGAAACACGACAAATAAATATATATTCATTATCTCTGTATTTTATTCACACATTTAACACTGCTAACAATGGTAAAAAAGTTATGCTGGAAACGGATGGAATGGCGTTACTTGGATTTAAAAAAAAATCTAGTTATGACAAAAACAACATACTGTAGAGAGAATTCATTAATATACAAATTCCTTAATTTCCTTGACAGTACTGCCAACTGATTTGACTTTAATTATTTCAAAATCTTTGTAAATATACTATACACGGAGTTTAAATTTCAGGTGTTCCTCAGCAATATTTTTATTAATAGGATAAAATCATTGAAATAATTAGTTCAGCTTACGCATGTCTGACTAGCTGATAACTTGCCGAGTGCTGTGGCAGTGAGGGAGAGGGAAATGGGCTTTTGCTCTCCATGCGCGGCAATGTTGCCATCTAGGGATAAATCCCCAGATCTAGGGAGAAACTGATAGTTTCAGGGGAAAGGGGAATTTTAGCTAAAATCGGAAGAGATCTAGGGGATTTTGGCATTGTCAAAAATTCACCTTAAATTAAACAATATACCCCTTTTTTTCCGCGAGTGTAAAAATTCCGACTGTGGTTTTATGCGTTATATCTGTGAGTAAGCACCGTAAACGGCTGAACAGTCTTCATCTTCTATAAAAAAATGGTATGTGTCTTTTGAACAGGCGAGAACTCTTTTGCTTAGTTATTCGGGGGAAATAAATATTTATGCTGTGTTTCTAGTTCAAACGTTGGTACATTTGTTCGTATTTAGATTTTTATTACTATTGATTCCTAATATTATTCTTTTTCTTTCATTTTCGTCGTCGGTGTGTAAAGTTTTCGTGAACAATACAACATAGGTGTTATAATTAACAAGTGCTTTTGAGGTGAGCAAATATGACGTAGTTATTGATATAATTTTGTTGACATTACAAGCTCTTTACAGCAAATACTGCAAAAAATAATATTAGTCATATGAATGGTTTGGAATAAAGTTTTGATGTTGTGATATGTTTTCCCTACCCCTACCCAGTAATTTTCATCTTATTTTAAACGTCAAGTGTACGAAATTTCATCAAGAAGTACAAAGAATCTGCATCAAGGAGTGGTAAACGGGATGGGGTTTTTCGAAATCTCATATAGACAGTGATAGTTTTTAAGGTCCAGAGTTATAGTATATAGTATATGCATTACTTTCATGTTTTTTTTTCATGCACCGTATAAAAAGCCGACAACCTGGCGCTCTAAAGACACAATAAAAACACACATTATAACATACTGAATAAAGAAAAACCATTAAAGGAATTTTCAAGCATCTTTCTGAACCACCACAATGTCACCATTGTCCTAATCTTACCTTTTTTATATGATTTACAAAAGAAAAAAAAATACAATGCAATAAGTCCGATAAACACCTTTTTTGTAGTTTGTTTAACGGGAGCTTGTTAATTAAAACTTAAAATTAACCTGATACCATTTGTATCGAACGTGTATATAAAATGGATTAATTTAAGTATATAAACATATTTATTTATAACCAAATATAAATTATTGCACAACACATGCAATACCGAGCTGAGATTGCACCACAAATGAAATACCGAGCCGAGATTGCAGAATAGGTGCAATACGACCACATAATGTAAGACCGCAGCGTGCGTGCTATAAATAGCGTACGCGCAGCGGCATGTGCTCTCTCTTTTCACTTCAACCGCAGGGCGACAACATTTCCATTGGGAAACTACCAAACGCAATTACAAGGGGATTCGCAAATTACAATACTCGAGCATCCTGTGTGCCTCTGCCTAAATATTTACGCTCTTTTTCTTGTGCGGGTCCTACACGTCCCGTACAACATTCCTCTGTCCCTCCAAATTTTTAATAATATTTACAAACACACATATGATTAATTCCGGTAAACGGAACCTGCTGAATAATATTACACATAAATAATTAAAGTACACGTACTAACCATGCCCTTCATTAAAACAACTTTTCATTACATCAGAGGACCTAATGGACCTTAATGTTAACGACCTCGTATATAAAACGCCTCACTAAGTAAAATGCAGTCAATTTCAGTAGAATCCCATATTTTCCCGTAGTTACCACTTTGATACTAATAATGAGTGCCGACTTGCTTCGTAATTTTACCTTCAAGGCGTGGTTAAGCGTAATAATGCTAAGTGTATTCAGTAATTCTCAGTGAAAGGACATTTGAAATATTATTGTTATGCGTGCGTTGGTGGCTGCCTTAGTTATCGGGAAGTATTTTTAGAACAATTATGTTTCTGTCAGCGGCGGTTCATATCTCATTGCAAGTTCAATGGAGGAAATAAAATAACAAAAAAATTTGCACCCGCTGGAGTGAATTTTCCCAGCTTTAGAATGTCACAAAAACTAGAAAAAAATTCTACATATTACTGTAATGTGAGTTTATTTTTTTCAGCAACAAAAATTCATTAAAAGGTATATGACAAATCCAATGTTAGTCTTTCCATGGTCTGTCTGTCTTTCCGTGATTCGTGAAAACTTCTTTAGCTAAAGAAAATAATGTCGTAAAATGGTAAATCACTAACTAACTAAGTAACAAACCATCACGCCGTTTCACCGCAGGGGTAGGCGAAGAGAACGGACCCCCGAAAAACTCGATCTTTGTATGCACTTCTTGTTTCATTCACATTCTTATCCATTATATTCTATTATTCCGACTTTTGATATGGTCCGACTCAAGTATTTGATTCACTTGATCGTGCCATGTCTTCCTCGGACGTCCCAGGCTTCTTCTTCTATTAACATTCGAGTCATATATTCTCCTTATACTCCTTTCTTCATTCATTCGCTCTACTTGCTCGAACCATCTAATCGTCCCTTTCTTAAAATTGCTCATTACGCTTACATCAGCCTTGCATTCTTTACGAATCTCAACATTTTCACATAATCATTCATGGTTTTACCACACATTCGTCTAAGAGATCTCATTTCTACAGCATTCAGTCTACTTTCATCCTTCCTTTGCCAGTTCCATGCCTCACTGCCTTATATCAGGGTTAGTATCAGCACTCCATTGTGGACTGCTAGCTTTGCTTCTTTGGACATTTTTTTTTCTTTGAGGCAACCGCGTTTAGTCCTCCGTTAATGGAGTTTCCAGCATTCACCCTTCTTTCAATATCCCTATCAGTCTTTCCATCTCTCGTAAACATACTTCCCAAATACACCAACTCATCTACCTGCTCCAAGTATTCATCATTCACAACTATATTGCACACTATTTTCGTACTGTCTCTTTAAAACACCATGAGTTTAGGCTTACTTAAATTCCTCATTCTTCATACATACTTCATTCATCCTAGATCAGAGGGACTGTAGATCTTCCATATTGTTAGCAATCAGCACCGCATTATCAGCATACAACAGGCAATGGGCGAAATCACGATTTTCTCAAAACTGCTGTTCCCTTTTCTGAAATATGTATTTACTTGCCGATGCCGCAAAAAAAAATTACACTATTAAAATCACCATGATTGATGCCTTCCAAAATACTGTAATTCGCCAAATAATTGTAAAAAAGCAATGACAGGGTATTTATTACATTTACAAATGCTAATTAAACGTATTTTGTGCAAAGTCCACAAAAATAACACACACCATATGTGACTGATACCGAAAGGGCTAAACAAATTCCGTACAATTTATATGCTAACAATTCTCGTAGGAGCTGCGTACCCGGTTACCTACGATATGGCAACGGTTTGCTTATCTACCGCTAGCGCCATTAATATGAATGTTTTCCTTTGTATGAAGTTTTTCTTACAACAGAAGGTGCTGAAATCATTAAGCACGAATGCGATTCATTTCGGATTGGCTCTTGTGCAGTATTTTATGGACTTTATGACTGTTATTATTATTATTTTTATATCTATTTTACGGGAGTCCACTGAATAATCACTGTTTATAAAAAAACGCTACTGATTTCTTGTAAACTAATATTTATAGGTAGTATAGTATAATACTCGTAATTATCAATCGTTCGCCCTTTGAGACGTGGACTGTTAATCATTTCATAATACGAGTATATAAGTTCAATAATATTTGACTTACGGTTACTTATAGACCAGGGAGAAAATTAGATTTTTTACAATTATGTATTAGTTTTGTACCAAAACTCCAAACATTTCTATTATTTGTAATAGCATCTCCCCTTTATTATATAGTGGTAAGGTTGACAGACTTATTTCGGATGCGGAACTTTGCACGCCAAAAGCGATAGGTACCATGGCAAAAGTCTCCTTCCCCTCATGTGGAAACATTCTTTCATAATAAATTACTACCGGCACGTACTAGTATTAGCGATTAAGATTATTCCTAGACATGATATAATAAACACTATTTTAAATATGATCAATGCCACACTCACACATATATAAAACTAAAATGTAATCACGACGTTCACCAATATAATACATGACAACACTACAAACTACACATATCAAAAATACACTTGCTCACACAAGATATAACAAGTTGCCTGCGGAATTGAGACATGTGTGCGCTTCGGACAAATCTCGAAATGATGTCCTGAGATCTTGTTTTTAAATGCTATTTGGAAAATCATTTATCATAGATATCAACTCTGTTCTGATAGCTTTGAAAATTCTCATGCAGGTATATTTCTGTCTTGTAAAACGTTGTAATGTATTTCTATCGTAACTGTATGTTTCGGGCATGTAAATCTATTTATATTATTTTCCTTTTTTTATGTATTTTAACGTTAATGGTTATCTGTATTAGATGTGTTTGACGGTTTGTAGTGTATTGTGTGTACTTACCAATACTTACCAAGCGCTTTCGTTAAAGATTGTCGCGGAGATATTAATGAAAGAAGGATCACCATTTGATTGATTTATTTCTCAACGCGTACAAAGTTCAGAAGGTATATTTAAAAACTAGAAGTGATGCATTATGCAAATCTACAAGTTACTAGTAAGTTCTACAACACGACCGAATCAGCAGGGAGCAGAAACGTGAATAATTCTCGTGTTCTGTGGATATCAGAAAGTCGGTCGGTTGTCATTTGAATGAAGGGTTACCATAAGTAAAAATAAACTTTGTGGCTAATAAGTTGCTTGCATATTACATACCTTCCGCCCAGTTTCTTAAACGACTTAAAATTACATAATCTTAAAGTATGGATGTAATACTAATACATATTCTTACAATTATCTTTGATGTAGATCAATAAGTACATACTCCAAATTGCTTATTGTTGATTAATATAAATCAAAGATAATTGTGTTGCATTTGCATATTGTAAATAAACTAAAAATAATTACATTCGACATATTTTCTTTAAGACTTATTTTAAATATATAACATCACTTTAAAAGTCATCTTAAATTGTATTAATAGTATAAATAAAAAATACTTAAGCTACCTCCTAAATAAACATTTTGCTTTGAGCAAATAAAGGAGTCAAGTGACTTACGATTAAATACAAGTCGTTATTTCAGACAACTTAAGCTTGATTAAAATTTACATATATATATCTGGTAAGTATAATACAGGATTTTTTATATTATTCAACAAAGTGATTTCCCTATCACTGGAATAAAAAGAAAATTATTATTGAATTTAAGCTTAAAATTTAAATGTTTTTAATTTATGCCTATAACAAAAATATAAAGTTGTGTTCATGAAATTTGAGTCTTATTTTGTGTGTTTATTTCTAACTTAACGTTATTGTGGTTGTATAGTATTATCATTTTTCATGAACAAACAAGAGTATATTTTGTACGATTGCTTACCTATGCTTCGGTAAGATGGTGAATATGTCAGTAAACAATAATTTTAATAATAACCTTTTAACATGTGTTATGTTGATTATATGGTCAGCATAATACATATTATTATGTTCTTTAGGTAACAGATATCTTTATGCAATTATTCTTATATTTGATACATTTTCTATATTTAGTGTAAGATATTGTGTAATGTTAAAATTACTATAGCTAGTTAAATGGTTTATTTACATTACCATGGCATTTTCTTACAACTAGTTATATGGTGTACATGTTTTTAAAGATGAAAAACTTTTCAATATTACAACGGTTCATCTCGTCGATGACCGGGATGCATTTCTTTATACATAGTGTTTCTGCGCTATGTTTTTAAATAAAAATTGTATAACAACAGTACTAGAGTTCAAAATTTTATACAAAAATTGTAGACTTTAGTATCAGTAACTTTAAAAAATATACATGGTTAGCTATGACTTGAATATGTTATTTAGGCATTATTTTTTAAATTTCTTTTAACCTCTTTGAGTTTAATATGGGTCGGTAGGAAAGAAAATAATTAATTTTATTTGCCAATTTAATTGCATTACGACAGGTATCTGTCAGGAAAATGTACTCTGCGACCAGATCTTGTTCGTTTGATTTCTGGGAGTGGTTCCTGGACAGATGCGTAAGCTGGCACGTTATCTTCTACAGGTATGAAAGCAGGTTTCAGTCGGTCTATGGAGACACGTTTAGGCTTTCCTTTTATGCTGATGACGAATGTCTTCTCATCGCGTTCTTCTACCTTGTAGGGACCTTCATAAGGGTTTTGAAGGGGTTTTCTTCCACCGTCTGTTCTCAGAAAGACGTGGGTAGTCTGAGCTAGGTCTTTATGTACAAAGCACTTTCTTGATCTTGGTGTTGGCTTAATATTTTCGAATTTTCTCTGCAAGCGACCGACGTATGTATCAGGATCTTCTCTAGGCGTTTCGGTGAAGAAATCGCTAGGTAGTCTCAATGTTCTACCGTATGTGAGTTCAGCAGGGGAACATTTTAGGTCTTCACGAACTGTGGATCTCAATCCGAATAGAATTAGTGGGAGATTTTCCAACCAGTTCGGCTCGCCACTTGCCATAAGAGATGCTTTCAGAGTACGATGCCATCTCTCTATTAAGCCATTGGCCTGTGGGTGATAAGCGGTGGTTCTTGTATGTTTGATACCAAATTTATCTGTTAGCTTCTTAAATAAGAAGCTCTCGAACTGACGTCCCTGGTTTGTAGTTATTGTCTCCGGGGTACCGTGACGAATTATCCAGTGGTTCATCAGTGCGGTTGCTACTGTTTCAGCAGACATGTCCTTTAATGGTACAGCTTCAGGCCAGCGGGTGAATCTGTCGATCATCGTCAACAGGTATTGATAACCGTTGCATGCTGTAAGAGGGCCAACTAAATCAATATGAAGATTGCGGAAGCGGTCTTCTGGTAAAACGTATGTCGATGGTGGAGCTGCCGTATGTTGTGTGACTTTCGCTTTCTGGCAAGGGATACATTGTTTTACGAAGTTTTTTATATCTTTCGCCATGTTGGGCCAAACAAACCTCAATTTTATTGTCTTCGTTGTCCCTAGAATGCCTGGGTGACAGACATTGTGAACACTTTTAATTACCTCTGTTCGCATGGAAGCTGGAACAAAAGGTCTGACATGGCCAGTTGATATGTCACACCATAGTGATCTGTCTGTGCCGGGTATCACCATTTGACGCAGGGAGAGGCCGGTGTCATCTTTTGCCTTAATAATTTCGTCGTTTTGACACTGCGCTTCTGCCATCTTCCCATAGTCAATTGTAGTAGTACAGTTTATCTCTTCAATGCGAGATAGGGTGTCAGCTACTTTATTCTGGAGTCCAGAATGGGAAGTCCAGTCTGTGGGATTTTGTCGTCGTTTCCCTGTGTGTTTTTTGGGAAAGGAACACGGCTTGTAGCATCTGTATGCTTTTTCTCCAAATTTAATATGCCATCGGCAATATCCATTGGAATTTCTGTTCAGAGATCTCCCCTGTGATCCTGATCTTGGTCGTCTAGGTGGATTTTGTCTTGATGGATATTGATGATAATGATTTGGAAAATTCTGCCTACCCCGTCTGTGGAAATCAGGTTGTGGATTGACCTGCGATGCCTTCAGTTGCTTCACTTCATGAGTGAGCTGCAATACTTGTTTTTGAAGGTCCAGCAGTATCGAGTTGTCTTCCTGTCGTGAGGATCCTGGTCTTTCGTTTCTTTCGACTGCGGTACATTCGTTCGAATTATAGACGTCGATTATTTTATCTGCCGCAGAAGCAAGTTGATCGAGGTCGTTGTCTGGCAGCACGGATAGGATCGCTTGGATATGTTGTGGAAGTCGCTGCAGCCATAATGTTTTTACGATGGCACTCTTTGCTAAAGACGGTCCAGCCAACTCCATCATATGTCGGAGTAGACCTGTCGGTTTCCTGTCTTCTAACTGGGTGCCAGTGAGGAGTCGAGTAAGGCGTTTTTCTTCCGAGTCCTGTAGTCGTTCGATGAGTGCCGTTTTGATACGTACGTATTTTTCTTGTACGGGAGGATTTGTTACGATGTCACTTACACATTGTAGGGTATCTTGGTCGAGTGCAGCAATTATAATGTTGTATTTAGTAAAATCTTCCTTTATCCTTGAATTAACGAACTGAGCCTCCGCCTGGGCGAACCAAAGGGTGATGTTGGACCGCCAACAGGGTGATAAACGTACAGAAACATGATGAACGTCTGACGTCGGTGCATTGTGTTCTTCCATCGTGAACTTGCCGTAGTCTTTTTTTGGAATTATGATGAGATTTTCTGTTCCTGGTTCTTCGTTAGATCTTTCTTCGCGAGTGGTCATTACATAATTCCCATGCAGTATGCAGTAAATATGGCAAGAAAATATGACTAATATGACAAGAAAATATGTAAATTTGTCAAGGTTAGGATGTATGTTAGAATGATTGCATTTTAAAATTCGTAATCCATATATCAATTTAAAAATTTAAAATCTCAAAAGTTGTAAAAAATGTAAAACGGTTAAAATCTTTTCATAGAATATGATAAAAAGTTTGAAAGATACTATTGTTTAAACAAATGGATTCTAATATTTATTTGAAATTTTGAAAGTTGAAACAAAATAATTGCAACATTATTTGCGTTCAATTGTATGCTTTTACGGAACACATTTGAATTTGTAACACTTTTGAAACAAATAAATTGTAACATTACTGGCATTCACTTGTATGCATTTACGGAACACATTTGAATTTGTAATACTTTTGAAACAAATAAATTGTAACATTACTGGCATTCACTTGTATGCATGTACGGAACACATTTCAAATTGTAACATTTTT
>JAHDVE020003340.1:0-20028 GCA_022606495.2 Halesus radiatus | reverse complement strand
TATTTTATGGCAGTTGTTTGATTAGCGGAGAGCTCTGAAACCCTTTAAAAATAGGGGAACTCAGATATGAACTATATTTCGAAGTGATTTCCCCTTGAGAAGTCTCATCTTGGAGAGGCAATTACCAAGTATTTAAGAGTTCCTATTTGTGTTTTGCCTATTTTTTATTAGCTTTGACTTCTGCGAGCTGCTCTTCCAGAAATTGCTCTTTGTACTTCGCCTTATCTCTTTGAGCTATTAATAACAACTGTTTTTATTTTTCCTTATTGAATTTGATTTAAAACTTTTATTTGAATTTCTCTGCAGAAACTAGATCATTGAAAGTCACATAATCTAAGTCAGTATTTTTAGCCATGTTCGTTTTTATGGCTTCTTTGGTCTTGTAAATGCGCGGAATGGTCTGAAAGGTTTTGGAGACCAGAACAAAATAATTCTTATTCATTAAACGTTTACTCTGATACAAAATGTGTATGTATAAATATATACATTTAACAGAAACATAAATGATGAATGACAAAAAACAATAGATCATTTAGTGGGTGAGATTTTAATCACATTTAAAAAAATATAAAATATTCGTATTATTGAAAAAATGAAATAAACAAAACTATCATATTTTATGATTTGATACTAATATTACCTAACATGTTGAAAATAATATCTACAGGATATAAATAAATAATTTTTAAATTAATGATAATGATTACTATTATCATAATAACAATTTTGTATATGTTTTCTGAAAAATATAATGATTTCATTAAACATATTTTTCTTTAATTATCTCATTAGTCTTAATTAATAAGTGTTTGTGTATTTGTATTTTAAGAGATTAATAATCCACTCATATAATATCAAAAGTTATTTCTTTTATTATAATTTTAGACACATTTTATTCTTCATGAAGTTATTAACTTTACTCACCATTACATTATTCTGCTTCACAGCTGTCGTCTGCCGTGAAAAACAACGTCGTATCGATTAAGTCAGACTTGAAAGCCCAGTGCCTGTACCTACCTATAACCAAACATAATTATGGTTCAACCAAGTGCTCGACCATTATGACTACTCCAACACCACCACCTGGAAGCAACGATACTTCGTGATCAGTGACTTCTTCAACAATAAGACAGGACCTGTCTATCTCTTCATATGCGGATAGTATGTCTGTCCAGGAGTCCCTAAAGCAAGATAAAACATTATCCTCTTGGCTCAAAAGACTGAAGGGCTTATCCTCGTCTTAGAACATAGATATTATGGAAAATCAATGCCCTTTGGCGATAATTCTCTTGATTCTTCCAACCTCAAACTCCTCAATACCGAACAAGCTCTCAAGGATTTGGCATATTTCATCCTCCAAGTCGAACAGACCCATTTGCATGACGTATACAGGAATCCTTGGATAAGTGTGGGTGGTTCCTACCCTGGGGCTATGAGCGCCTGGTTCAGATATAAATACCCCCATCTCACCGTCGGCGCCATTGCTTCAAGCGCAGTTGTCAACGCTATCGAAGATTTCAGAATGTTCGACGAACAGATCTATTTAAGTTCAGAAAAGAGTGGGGAATTCTGTTCCCAAGCCATCAAAGCAGTGGATGCATATGTGTAACAGCAAGTCATTGGAACCGGAGGGGCTGATTTCCAGAGACAATTTAAAGGCGAAAAGTTATCCGCCCGCTAATTTATGTTTTATTGGGCTGACGTGGCGGTCGAGGAGATACAATATGGAGGTCGATAGGCATTATGCGCGAGTCTGAAAGGCAAAAACGTCTCCGCCCAATTCTAAGTAATAAAAAAGCTTGCCTTGGAATCGGACCCTTCAGATTATGGATCATATTATTTATCAAATGCTACATTTGCTCGACTGAATGGTCTCGGCGCAAGAGCCTGGAACTATCAAGTGTGCACCCAGTTTGGATGGCTTCAGAGCTATTCAGCCATCCATCCCATGAGATCAAAAATGTTAGATATAGAATTCTTCAGGAAGTGGTGTCAAGATTCATATGGGACTCGACCTTATGTTGATCGAGCGAATAATGAATTCGGTGCCTTGAATGAGACAAGCTTCAATATTAATATGGTTAACGGCATTGAAGGTAAAACATATTTTCTCGCTTAACAATTTTCCTTACATTTTTCATAATAATGGCAACTATTTTTTTTTAATTAAATTCTGCGTATTAGATCCTTGGATTTGGGCAGGATTGACCAAAAGTACAGGTCAAATCACTGCTGAAGTGGCGACCTGCACGAACTGTGCTCATTGTGTAGATCTCTACACTCCTCAAACAACTGATTCTTCTCGATTAACAGAAATTAGAAGCAAGCAAGCACTTGAAGTGAAGACTTGGATTTCGGAATATTGGAGAACTCATCAATCCAAAATCTCATATTAAAGAAAATCCCTTTCGTCAGAATGATATTTTTTTTTAATGATTTAGAAATTTAAAGATTCAGTAAATAAATTTTTTACAACAAATAATGCACAAAGAAATGAAATGGAAAGTTAATCAAGTATAAAACCTTTGTGGTAAATTGAGTGTTTCCGACATACCTCCTTTAAAAATATCTCAATATACTCATTAATAAATAACAAACTAAATATTTTTTTTTACTTAGTCACAATAATTTTAAAACATATATTTACTCGAGTTAGTTTATAATGTAAAAAATTATAATCATAAGATGTTTTATTTGTTAGCTTATTCTAGTTTTTGTTTAAATATAGTATTTCTTGTTGCTGGTTTTTTTTGTTAATAATCAAGCAATAAAATAAAAATAATAAACTTTTATAACTTCATATGGCCGAAATTAACAAAATAGCTCCCAGGTTTCTCATTAAAAACAGGGCAGCACACCATGAGCCATGTCCTAATATTTTTCAAGATAGCCAAATTCCTGACCTCGAACACCCTTATGAACTCGATGACAACAATCGACTCCGCCGCTATTCAATCGCGGGGGACAAACTATTCCGGGACAAGTTGTCAAAAGAAATCAACGAGAAGGAGCTACGAAAACAATAATATCAACAACAGACACAGCCCATAGCCATTGAAACAGAAACAGGTAATATTAGGTCTAAGAGCAGCTCGTTCCACCATGAAAATGAACTAAAGAATAGACTCATGAATACAACACAGTTAAACTACAAAATAAACTCCAGTATGATGTCCAGACTTTCCAACCATTAGAAACTCTCTTTGACAAAAGATACCAGAAATATGAGCAGATTCGAAGACCAGCAGGAGGTCTGGAAGAAGGCAAATACTCGAAATGCGAGTCTGATGGAAAGAGCGACAAAAAAAGTTATCGCTATTCCCAACCCGACTCAGCTGGATCTGATCTATAATAACCCTACCACTTTTTGGGAATTAAGTCTTCGGGACCACAACAAAAAGGTGCTTAAACATATGGACGGAGTGCCTCTCGAACCTGCCAAGCTACAATAGCTTTTGCAGACTCAAAAAGGCAGAAGGATAATAGAGAGCCTAGTTCCTGAGTTTGATGTTTAGAGAGTTAGGCATCTCAAGCAAGAAGATCTGGTAGTTGAGGCGAAAAGCAAAATAGAAAAAGAGTTAAGCTGCACGAATAAGTCTGTCTTGGCTAGTGTTAGCCAACAAGAGAGGTATCCCGAATATCTGGACTAGGTGTTGAAGGCAGATTGGAATCAGGCGACTCTTGCGAGAAAAAACGCTAATATGTTGCCAAAAATAACAGGAAGAATTTGATTTAATAATTTCATATAAAATAATATCTTTTTTTTTTTATTAAAATATTAATAACATTTATTTAATTCAATTGAAGTATACAAACTGTAAATGAATATAAATGATAATAAGATAATAGTAATTGTTGATAAAGTACGGGACAAACATAAAATAGTTAAAATGACGCAGATTTTTAAATGATTTATTGAGGAATTTAATACTTAAAATCCATATTACATACATTAGAGAAAATGGAATCCAAGTAGTCCGGCATTATAGCTCGAGAATAGGTTTTTCGATGCATTGTCGACTAGAGGTCAGCAGCTACCAAGATAAAACATCATGAGATTACGGAGTACATACACCAAAGAAATCTGTCAAACTTGCAAATAACGATGACTCCCAAGCTTAAAATCTAATATCAACCAGCTAAATTATACACAGAAGATCTTGGTGATGGTTGGTTTGTGAATATTACTGACAATAATAATGACTCTGATTTCGTGATTCTCTCGATGCATGGCTGTCCAGGAGATCATCGATAGTGGGCAGGATTGTAGAAGTAGATATTAGTCTATCGAAATGTAAGGTGGATCAACATTGTTGTTCCAGGCTTTGACGGTGTCGATTAACGGAGAGGAAGTTACACAGGTTCACTCCATAGCATATCTCAAATGCTGATCAGGCTTCTTAATAAAAAAGGAATCAAAAGTTTCATCTTTTGTGGTCATTCAATGGGTTCTATATTTAGCGTATATTTCTTGACTTACTTTCCCTAGTATGTAAAAGGCAGTCTAAATATTACAGGATGTGTAGACACTTGGTATATTGGACTTCTCACATTTTACAACTTGGCTGTGGTAAGCCATGGGCTCAATAAACCTGGAACTGATATCCTTGAGATTTTTAAATCGGATTAAAACAGAAAAATATATCATAATTCTATGAATTCTTTGGGAAAAGAGGCTAATTTTTCCAGAGTAAAATTTCCTCAACTTAGTGAATCGGAAGTTGTAGCTTATATAAAATTGGTTGGATCAACTCCAAACGGCCTTAGTACCGTGTTTTAAGCGCATCGAAGAATTCGAAGTCTGAGAGTGTATTTGTTTGGAAAGGCAGACCCTATCGAGTAGAACGAAAAGACAGAATAAATGTTTATAAATAAATGTTTTGGCGAATTCGACACAAGTTATCCTTTGGGATATAAGTATTCCTTAACGTAATAACAAAAAACCAAGCTAGTGGGAATACTAAATGCGAGACATCCTGGGGTAAGATTAGATTTGGACAATATTCAGAGCAACTTCATGTTTAATTTCGATGATACTGGACATAATGTCCACAAACGAAGGCCAAAGGAGGTTGCTAAGATAATTGACATATACTTAACAGTACTCGATGTCGCCCCGCTTCCCCATCTTAAATTCTGATTTTTATTCTGGATTATTTCCTTTCTCAATAAATACATGTATTATAAAACATAAAAATCAGTCATATGATAAACCAAATTTAATTAACTATTGACATTCTAATTTGATGGTTTTTAATACTAAATAATGTTTTTTTTAAGTGATATTTTCTAAAGTTGTGTATTTTGTCAATTTTAAATATTGGTGGTAAGTATCCTTATTATTTATTTATCAACTTTTTTTATTTTTAAAAAAATTCAATAAATATTTTTTATAAAAATAATAAAATAAACATACCGAATCAATATTTAGAGTTATTAAATCTTTAGTCATCCTTACATGAGTTGCAGAACCTTCAGTCTACTTTACCCAAATATCGCATAGTCCCTCAAACAACTCCAAGTGTTAGTTGTTGGAGTCGGAGGTATCGGATGTTAGATTTTGAAATCCCTTGTCAAACTGCCTCTCGGTCACATCTGCATCCTAGACCTTGACACCATTGAGGTTCATTATTCGCAAACTTCAAAATATTAATTAACTAATTATTTTTTATATTTATGAATACACACTTAGACATCCAATCTCAATAGGCAATTTCTCTTTCAACAAATTCATAGGGGTTAATCCAAGTCATTAACAGCCGAAATTACATTAAAAAAGCTAAACCCTAATATCAATCTTACAGCCATACATGGGAACGTCAAGGAACAGGATACAGCATTTTTCAAAAAATTCGGACTCATCATTATGGCTCTCGATAATATTGATGCTCGTACCTTCGTCAATTCTGTTGGTGTCAGACTGGGAATACCCATAGCAGATGCAGGGACTATGGGATTCAATGGTCAGGTCTCTTTTATCATAGGCGGCACATCCAAATGCTACAGCTGTTAATAAAGAAGTACCAAGCAAACCTCGTATCCAGTATGTACAATTCGAATGAGACCCTAAAAGCCTATCCATTGCGTAGTGTGGGCTAAATATCTGTTCGAAGTGTTATTCGGTCCTGAGAACGAGGAAAATGTGATGAGCGACCTCGCAGCACTCTCTATGCATCTGCGACAAAAGAAAGAAGAAGCAGTGCAAGACATTGTCAACAAGCTCTTCTATTAAGATCTAGTTGCGCTAACAGAAAAGCAAGACCCTCCACCTATGGATACTATTGGGAAATAGGTTTTGGAGATTCCAATGAGAGGGATTCTGTAAGTCGATAACGAATAGCATTTCACTGAAAAGCAACCATTGTAGGTCAATATCTCTATACTAAAAGAGTGTATTGTCAAGCTCATTAATTTGCCAGAAAGTTTCTTAGTATTTTAAAAAGGTAAACCACCAAACATAGCAATATTTAAAAATAACAAAATTAATAATTAAAATAATTGAAACAAACCATCTTGGTATTTTATTAGATGACGATGTCATAATGCATTTTATCAGCGCTGCAGCAAATCTGCGCATGCATATCTTCAAAATCCCAAAAATATCTTTTTATGAGGTCAAGGAGATGGCGGGAAATATTATTCCAGCAATCGCCAGCACGAACTCGATGGTGGCCGGCATTGAACTCACGGAATCCTTAAAATACTTTGAAGGTAACATCAGAGGCATCCGATAGAACTATGTCCAAAGTGGCGTAAAGGAAAAGATAATGTCAATTCGACTGCAAAATCCGAACCCTGAATGCCACGTATGTTCCCCAAAATATAAGCCAGTTGTGGTTTAAACGAATGCGCAACACTTTTCGGTGAATGATCTCATCAAGATCATAACTTAGTCAAGACCAGACTTAGAAGAGTTCTCAGTCTCTATAGGAAGTAGCGAGATATATAATAACTTGGAGGACTATTCCTCTGAGTATCTAAATAAGAAAATGTGGGCCTTCATGTCAGAGAAGATTATCAAAATAACTCTGACGAATGAGTCCAATGGAAATATTGCTTGCTACATCAGCCTAATCCATAACGAGAAGGAAGATGGCTGTGTTGTGGACTTAGCAGGATTCAGAAATTAGGAGATTAGAATGGCCGAAAAACACCAGCAGATGGAGGAGGAGTGCAAATAGGAAGAAGAACGGAAAAGAAAAGAGAATGCAGCCAGGATTGAAATGGAAAACATGGTTGAATAGGATGGGTGCATTAACTTAGATTGTGAAGAAGATGGAAAAACGAATCAACCTAATCACAAAGTTGACGATGATGATGATGATGAGTGCGTTGAAATCATTGAAACGGTTTCAATTCCTACTGTCGTTGCGAGACCTCCCTTAGAAGTAGACTTGATGAGTAGGCAAATGAAAACTGATTGACAGAAAAATACAGAATGAAACATTATTTAATCAATTATTCCATATCCATAAAAATTCCATATTTATTAAGAGATAATAATATCTAAGATAATTATATCATTCTTTCTTTTTTTTATTGATTTATTTTGTTTTTTAAATAAAGATGTAATTGGTTCATCACATCATATCTTTCAGGCATTAACAAGATTTTGAGTTTCATCAGGCTTGACCTCTTGGGCTTGTTGAGGCTGTTCTCTTTCTTTTCTAGCTTTTGACTTATCAGAAGCTTTCTTTCTCTTTTCGGGATCGTGCATCTCATTCAGTTTGGTTGCTATATGTAAAAAAATTATGTTTAAATAAATGAATTTAAATATAAATTTATGTTTTATTACAGTCAATCTTGGGTCTTTGGATAACTTTGATCTTTCTGACTTTCACATTCTCAACGGGGTAAATCTTGCCGGCTTCTTTGGCGACTTTCTCGTGAATCACTTCGGTGGTGAAGTTGGTCAAAATTTGGGTAATGTTTGACTTTGAAACCTCTCTAGTGAGAATGTCGGTGATTCTCTTTCGGATGGCTTTAACCTGAGAAGAGAGGGCGTAGCTGGTCTTCTGGTGCTTCTCCTTTCTGGTGAATACGATGGTGAAGACCCTGAGGATGTAGCCGTCGTTGGTCTTGCAGTCAACAACGGTTTCGATGAGGGTTCTCCACTTCCTGATGAGATAGCAGAGATCATCTCTGGTGGTATCGAGACCGTAGAAACTGGTCCTTGCGTTCTTGCCCTCGACCTCGTCGATGATCAGCTTGACCTTTCTCCACTGATACGAGCTGCTGCCAGCGGGGGACAAGTCGGCCTGGAGGTATTCAACGACTCTGCCCTTGACTGCGTCTTCAACTTTTTTGAGGCCCTGAGTTCTGTTGGCACAGGTAAAGCCAAAGGACTCGGATTTGAATGGCACTGGGGCTCTGAGTTCGAACCACTCTTTCTTGGTCAAAGGATCGATGACTCTCTTCTTGGCACCCTTTTTGCCGGTGGTCTTTTTATTTTTTCCTTGGGCCATTAATCGTATATATGTTTATGGTTATAAAGAATATATATAATAATAATATTTTTAATATATATATATTTTTTAATCTGATTATTTTGTTGTTGTTTATCAAGGATTAAACACCTACGAAAATGAACTAAAAAATAAAGATTATTAATATCTTAATAATAAACTTTTAGTAATTATTTTAAAACATCTATCAAATATAAATCGATTAGTGTATAATAAAGATTTGCTGTGATTATTTAAATGACTATAGTATTATCAATCGTATTTTCTTCTGAGAAAAACTTAATAATGTAGAATTTCATACAAAATATAACAACTGTATCACATTTGAAGTTATTTCTGTAATATTTTAAAGAGTTCAATTTTCTAGAAGTGGGACAAAGCATTTAAGCAACCCTGAATTGCATTAGGAGTGGCTTCGAGGATGATATTGTGAAGGTAGAAGAACGTAAAGGCTCCCATCATTATTTGGCAGTCCATTCTGTCAGTGATTCCGCCGTGTCCTGGGATCAAGTTGGCAAAGTCCTACATGAATTTCATAATAATTTAGATCATAAAATAGATTGATTGATTACTTTAATCTTAATTGATCTCTTTAACCCTGATGCGAAGAAACCACCGAAGGGCCCGATAATGCTCGCAAACAAAGCAAGCACAAGAGTATGCAGCTGGAGCTGAGTTATGGTCAAAGTCACCACCCCAAGATTTATGTGGGAAACGATATTTGTTAACGTGGTTTGGCAATTCTCATATTGGAAGGGGATTAGGCCCAAACTGTTCATGGGACAAAGTAAGAAGTTGAATTCAGAGATCGAATGACTCAAAAACAAGGAGAACAAAAATGTGATGAATGCCCCGCCTAAATAACCTTCCCATGTCTTTTTGGGCGATAGGCTAATCAGTTTATGACTGCCAAAGAAGTATCCGACTAGATAGGCGAAAATATCGTTGCAGATGACTAATAAGGCTGCGATTAAAAACCAGCAGAGACCCTAATAGATGTTGAAAATCATCGCTCCACCAGGCAAGCAGATAAGGATTAGAGCCAAACAGGTCCATCCGAAGAGTCGAAACTGATATTTCATGAACCCTTGCTCAAGAGACAGGACAAACATTAGGAAACCAATTATTACCAAAACAAATACCACGAAGTTGTGATAACGCAGCATACTTTAAAGCCATTGATGTTGACTGAGTAGACCAGGAACTTTGTAAATGATCAGCTTGCCCAAGGTAAAGTAATTCACTATGACAAACAAATACCAAGGAAGGATGGGGGTGATGGGAATCTTGTTCTCTCTCTCGTAATATCGACGAATGCCTATGATTTAGCGGAACATCCCAAAGTTCAAAAGCATAACTAGGCAAGCTGAGTAGAAGTTACCCATAGACATGATTATGATGAACCCGACCAACATGTAGATCGTGGTTTTGGTTCGTTCAAAAAAATTAGAATTTATTTTGTTTGTTGGGGAGGCTGTTGGGGGGATTGAGCTCTATTTTTGTTGGAGTGGTTCATCTTCAAACTAGTTAGATGTGGCTGAATCTTCAGGGGCTTTCGAGGTTTGCATAGGATTTCGTGGATAATTTATTATGAAAAAATAACTTTACGATAAAAGCTTAAGATTGGAGTAAAATATATATATTAAATTAAGTCGCTTAATAATCATATTTTTCTAAAAATTAATATTTGTCAACCTTGATATATCTCAACTCTAATAAAATATAAAACAATATGATACTCGGTCTTCGCCGAATACTGTATCCGCGACTTCAAGCCAGGATTCGGATGTTCTCGAGCACAAAACCACTACTTTTGTTTCATAATCCTCATTAAACTTGGAAAGCCTTCTTCAAAGCGCATTCTGTCTGGACTAACATCCAAAATTAATTAAAATGTAACCCAGAATCAATCCAAACTTTTCTCAATAAACATAACTACTAACCCACTCTAAACTAGTGGCTCTCCCTCGTCACATTTTATTTGAAGAACAATCACAATCCGAACACCATAATTGATTATACTGTCTCTTACCTTCTTAAACTTTTATCCAAAGGACAATACTAATAATTTCTGAAATAATATAACACTTACGAACAAGCATTATACGAAACCTCGCGAGATGCCAAGTTGAAAATGGCTGGAAATATGTTTGTGAGTAAACTTTTTGGGAAGCTTGATGAGAGGCAGGTGGAGAGTGCTCTGAATAATTTACTCTCTTCTGGATATGTTTCGGACTAGATTTTGAAGAGATATGTCTAAATTGTCGAAACGCAAGAAGGTGATTCTGAAGGCATCCACAAAAATATCAAGTTCGAAAGTAAATACCAAGAGATCAACTACTGGTTGGACAAGCTTAACAACATCGCTTTACTGGAGAATATCATGGTACCTAAAGAGTTTTAAAAGTTGTTTAATGCTTAGGCGTACAGACTGAAGTTCAGCGAAGTAATACTCTACCAATACACGATCATATTGAACAAAATAATCAATATATATATTTTATAGTACTTGAATCTCCTTGAAAATGACAATGATCTGATGTAATTTATGAGTCATCCTCGAGCATCATCCATTTTTAATGTAAATCTTGCGTTCAGAAAGTATAACTCTATGATGTTCGAAATAAAGGAAAGATTCGCCAAAATGTAACCACAAGATACTTAACATCATATTTATGTATCGCTATTACCAATTTCCAATGTTGCTGACTTAAAGTTTGACAACAATTTGCAATTCATAAACTCTAGATATCTACACTCCCAAAGACCTATTCGAAAATTATGCAGATATCATCATCAGAACATTCGGAACCAATGACAGATTCCTCATCAAATAGTTGCTCTCCAAGTACACTTCTTACATTCTGGAGAAAGAGGCAGACGCCCACAACTCATATGCTCTGCTCGACAAATATAATTTTGCTTCGAAGGGTTTGATTTGTTCGAATTTCATCGAGTTCGAAAAACATATTCGAAGCCTTAAAATCGCGAACTACTCCGATTTCATGACAACTTTGAATCGAATCCATACTTTCCATCTGGTGCACGAGATGAATTTCGAAAGGATAATATCATCGCTGAACCTAGACTACATAAAGATTAAGTATCATAGTCTCAAGAAGAACTACGTGAAGGCTTTCGGCGTAATGGTGGAAGAGTGGGTTCATCAAAAACCCACTATCAACTTCATGCTTTCTGCAGTGCTAGGAGAAATCGACTAAACATCTCTTCAAAACAATATTTTTGCAGCAGAACTCGCAAAGATCAAGCAACCGAATCGGGTTTCGAAAAGAGGGAACTCTAACGAAGAAACTCAACTTCATTCAAACATGATCTCCAAATAGGTTCTGAGGATAATCGAACATTCTGAACTTAAATTTATCTATCCAGAATATAAGGTAAATTACAACATACAGTCAACTATTATTTAAACCTCATTTATAGTTTTGCAGCGTAGTTCGTTGACGATTCAATCCAATATCAAATTTCTTGTATCATCAAATTCCTCGAAAGTTACCATTTGTATCTTTCTTTGGAATCTTAGAAATCTTCAAAGATAACTGATCCCATGACCTAACTCTTCCGATAAAAAAGGATGATTACCTTCATCAAGAAATACATCACATTCCCAAAATTCCTCGATCTCCTAATCAGTATCCGCAACAAAAATATCGGATTGGGAAACAAAAGAGTATTCCCGATCGAGTTGGTCGAATTCATTTTTGAAGCCAAAGGGTAGTTCACCCAATTCATGCAAAATCTAGATTATTACACCTATAAATACGGTTCGCTCCAAAAATAACTTCAGACCAGAAGTATAGATCGACACGTTTTTGAGCTATCTGAAGCAATACGACCAAAATTCTTTCAGTTTAGACACTAGCGTACCTAAGTCGAAAAGCCAAAAATCTCGGAGAATGTGCCTGCTAAAAATAAGGGCATAAAACCGACTAAGTAGCGAGAAGAGGCTAGTCTTCCGGACTTGAGGAAACCTAAAACAATTGACACCCAATTTTAGCTAATCCGGGAAGAATAAGACACTATCTTTGAGGAGAATATCATATCAAATCTTTTCACGAACTCGATTCAACTCTACTGTTCTTAAACCTCAGAACTCAAGCAGGTTACCCAGGAATGCCTGCTGAACATTATAAATATAAGCTCTGGCAAAAGGAAACCGAATGGAACGAACCCTAACCCGACCTTATATTTTAAGATAATAAAGAACTATGTGGAATATCCCTATTTCGCAGACTTCCTCGCACAAGGAAACAAGCACAATCTGGCGGTGTTCGTGATGGATTACGCGAAGTTTCATATGGGAATCGATAATTTGGTTCACTCTTGTATCGTCTCCAGCCAGAAATACTTTGCCACTCAAGGGTTCAAGATTGTTTGTATTGATTACGGAATGTTTGAGGCAGATTCCACACGGATTAAGATCATGAATAAAATCCAATCTGTTGTTTGAACGGGCCAATAACTTCCTTTTTGTATATATAAATAAATTGCTATTTTAATATTACATTGGTGATAATTGAATAATTTTGAAACAATATTATTAGAAACTTTGCTTTGATATTAATGATTTGCCCGCATGTTTTATAGAATATCTTATAGCAAAGAAACAAACTAAAAAATAAACTATTTATTTAATTTAATTTATATTTTATATAATTTTGATCCTCGTTAAATAATATTGCTATATAAATATTCAATATTATATATCGAAATAATAATAATAATTAATTAATCTTTAATTTATCCAACCCTTAATTACCACAACAAATGACTACAACCGCACCCGCTACCGTTCCAGCAACTACTGCCCCTGCTGCCACAACCGCACCCGCTGGTGAGGAGAGGAGAGGCTTCGGAAGAGGTGGAGCTCAAGGAGGTCGAAAGGACGGCGGCAAACCAGGTTTCAGAGGAGATAGAAAAAAAGAGGGTGAAGCGTGGAATCCCGTCACCAAGCTCGGCAGACTTGTTCAAGCCAAAAAAATTATTAGTCTTGATGACATCTTCAGATTTTCCATCCCCGTCAAAGGTAAATCGAACATCCCCTTATAATATTTCATTATTTAACTTCAGAGTTCCAAATCATTGACTTTTTAATTGGTCCCCTTCTGAAAGAAGAGGTGATGCAAGTGAAGCCTGTCCAAAAGCAGACTCAGGCCGGTCAAAGGACCCGTTTCAAAGCATTCGTGGTTGTCGGTGACGAAAAGAACTACCTAGGATTGGGCTGGAAGTGTCACAAGGAAGTTCAGGGAGCTATCAAGGGAGCCATTATGATGGCAAAGATGAGCATTATCCCAGTCAGAAAGGGATATTGGGGTAACAAGATCGGCAACACGCACACTGTGCCCTGTAAGGTGACTGGTAAGTCTGGATCCGTCAAGGTGAGATGTATCCCCGCCCCCAGAGGTGCCGGCATCGTGGCTCCCCCCGTATCTAAGAAAATCTTCCAGTTTGCTGGTATCCAGGATGTGTACACCAAAACAGAGGGAAAGACCAGAACCAAGGGTAACTTCGTGAAGGCTACATACAACGCCATTTAACAGTCTAGCCATTATAACTCTCCTGATTTCTGGGGTAAGTCTAGTTTGGATGCTCATCCTTTCGTTCAACACCAGGAATTCTTAGACAGAAAGACTTTGAAGGCTTGATCGTTAAATACTTTTATAGAAAAAAAAAAGATTATTAAAAAAAACCACACACCCATAACCAGATTCAATATTTATTGTTCTAAAACATTATTTAAAAAACAAGAAATATAATAAAAAATCATTATTTATTTAAATAGTTGTTTGTGATTTTATTGAGGCCTCCTTTGAAAAAAGAGGAAAATCGATTTTTTCAGATCAAAATAATAATTTTTATATTAATATTAAAATCAACAATTCATGGTCAGAGTTAACATTCTCTCAGATGCCCTCAACAGCATCGTCAACGCCGAAAGACGTGGCAAGAAGCAAGTCATCATCAGACCAGTTTCCAGCGTTGTCGTCAAATTCCTCAAACTCATGCAAAAGCACGGCTACATCGGCGAGTTCGAAGTCATCGATGACCACAGATCCAAAAAAATTGTTATCGAGCTGGTTGGCCGCATCAACAAGTGCGCTGTGATCTCCCCCCGATACGACGTCGACATGAACTCGTTCGAGAGATGGACGACCAACATCCTGCCATCAAGGCAGTTCGGCTACCTTGTGCTGTCAACCAACCAGGGTATCTTCACTCACGATGAGGCTCGAGAGAGACATATTGGTGGGAAAATCCTTGGATTCTTTTATTGATAACACAGAGATAAGATTTTTATCCTTCAGCAGATATATATTTAAAAAAATACAATTCATAATTTTTTAACATTATGAGTGGTTTCATGATTGATTTATCGTATATGAAATCATGAAGTAGCCATTTCTTACCATAAAAAAGATAAAACATAAATATTTGTACTTGTTCGACAATAAGGTTGTGTAGGAAATAAAAAAATTGGAAGAAATGCTGACTATTGAATGTATAAAGTATGGCAAATTCATATAACAACTAGTATCACATATAAGTTTTGATATTATGAATGTCGATAGTTAAAATATCAGCTCATCCGAAAATGGGATTTCGAACAAAAACTAGTAGCCCACAACCTTTAATATGAACAAGCAGCAACGAAAGGAAGAATTCGAAAACGACATATCTTCCTCCGATGACAGCATCTACAAAGCTCTAGACAACTATAACAAGCCGAGTTCCTAAAAACAAATGGAAGACCATCAGCCAAACATACTCCCTTCCTCCAAGAAGAAATCAACGGTTCGTCATACCAGCATCACCACAAGCAAAAATAATAACATTAACAACATCAGGCAGTCGAATGCTTATAAAGTTGACATCAAATAGTATGAGAGGGATGCATTAATAAGGCAGATCGACAACTACAGGAGGGAAAATAAGATGCTTAAACACAAGCTCGTCGAATAACCGCAAAAGAAAATCGAAGAGATGACGGCTCTGTTAGCAGACAAGGAAACGCAGATTCAGATTCTCAAGACCGAAATCAAAGCCTTGAAGAAGATTAGTAAATACCAGCAGAAAGGCCTGGTTCTAGCCGTGGGGGACGATGCCTCTCTATTCTTCAAGGAAAAAGAAAAACTGGAGGACGAGAATAAAAAGCTAGCCCAGAAGTGTGAACAACTATAAAAATAGGTCAGGGAAAAAGTCCGAAAGAAATTCATAATGGATACCCATGCGCAGCCTATCGAGAACCCGATGATAGAATAATATGAAAAGAAAATAGAGATATTAAGAATAATCGAAAGCAAACAGATTAGAAAAGTGAACTTCTTGCAAACAGAGCTGACAAGACTCAAATAATAGAATGCAGAACTACAAGAGAAATTGGATATGATAGAGAAACGGCTGGAGAATAGCAATGTGCGCATATTGGAGCTGAGAAAGAAGCATGCTTAGAATAAGACTGTGGGGGAAGAGGAGATGCACTAGATTTTGCATCTCCCTCGCATGAAAACCCTGACTAATGAAGCGAAAAAATAAAGATTGGTTACAGACCTATTTTAGGCTAAAAAATCCCCCATAAATAATAGTAAACATTATCGTACAAAAAGTTATAAAGTAACCTATCCAAAAGTCGAGGAAAGAGGTTAATCCAGGAAGGGTTGCGTACCTTGGAACGACATCCAATATAGTAGTAAAATCGTAGGAGTGACAGCCACGTTTTCAATGCGTGCACTCTGCATGCTTTACTTCGCCTACTCGAGAGGACAAAGCATTCTCAAGCAAGAGATAGAGGAAGAACAGATGGACTGTCTCGATGGCTTGAAGATATAGAAGTTCGAGTGTTAAGGAGGCGAGTACATCCAGTTCATTTCTGGAGGTTTTAAGGGCCAGTTACTCTAGTACATCGTATTTGTCACAAACTTGAAGAGAAAGGTGAAATGGGGCCAGTAGAGCCAGGGCTGTATAAAGTTTGATTTCAACATTAGCGACGCGGAGTATCCGATCGGGATGTATGGAGAGATAGTTGCAGAAGGAGAAAATAGAATATCCAAGTTAGGCTGTTTTATTTAAAAACTTTAATCATGAATTAATTCTAGAAGTGTTGTATTTTTCCAGTTAAATATTAATAAATGTATTCGATCTTTAAACAAAGCTCTACCGACCATCATACAAGCTAACATTAGCTCTTAAAAAAAAAAAACTAGTTAGTTAGTTACGCTTGCATTCGGAAAAATTAAAAATTAAACTTCATGAATCTTCATGCATAAAAAAAATATATAAATATTTTATATTGAATCGTCGAATAAACAGTTATCAAAATATCGATTTAGAAAAAATATAATCATCAATAAGAAGACCAATCAAATGGAAAAATTAGTCTTGAGCACAACTATGAAGTTTGACTTCATCTCCAATCAAACCACCGACAGAATGGCAATTCTCATTGAACTAATCAAGCAAAGTATGATCCATTTTCTTTCAATCACCCACTCCCTGTTTTTTCTCATAGGTCATCTCCCGCAGTTTCACGCCTCAATCACCCTCGCTGATTTGAAATTTGAGGATGCACAGAAAAGAAATCTCCTTTTCTACGCCTGTTACTACGACCGTCCTCTCATCGCCCTCTACCTCCTCCTCAGAGGCCTTGACATCAGCAAGCTTGATGCCCAGAACAAATCGGTCTTTCACACCTGCGCCTACAGAGGATCGCTCGACTGCGCAGATCTCTTGCTTGTATATCTTGACCATCTGCGCAATAAATAATTGTACAACTCTTTCAAAAGCCTTCTCGCGAAGTTTTCTCTCAAAAAGTCGGATCTCCGAAAAGGCCAGTTGGCTGCTAGTTCAGAGACTCCAGCGAAGAAAAAGCAATTCGCTAATTTTCAAAGAGAGTCAGCCGGGCTAATCAGCAAACACTATGAGACCGAGTTGTCAGACTATTCTGTCACCTTGTTAACTCAAGATATTACGTAGAAAAGAACTCCTGTACATTTAGTTTGCCTTAACAAATTTCAGAAGTGTGTCCAGACATTAAGAATTCTCTTCAAACAAGACCACCTCTCTAACTTTGATGCGAATTTCCTAACACATTGGAACCAATGTTTAAGTGTGATGGGCCCAAGTGACCAACAAGACCCAAGAATTTATAACTCTATCGAGTAGGATGTCAAGAACGGTATTTCCAAAGAATAACTAGAGGCGATGGATCGGCAGCACAAACACGCATTTAGCAACTTATTTAAATAAGCAGTTGGAGTAGTCAATAAGAACAATGCAACACCCCTCCATGTTGCTTCCGAGAAAGGATTTGGAGCGATTGTCCAGTTTTTGATCAAGATGGGAGCAGTTCCTGACAAATTGGACAAATAATCAAAGGGATAGAGTATTTTATTTTTAAATTTATCTAACCAAAACTTTATTGCATGTTTATTTTATTGGCAGAGATCATCGAACTGGCAACCAACAATTCAGTCAGAAAACATATCAAGGATTTGTGTGAGGCGTCAGAAGCAGGCGACAAATCCTCAATGACGCTCCTACTTAATTGCGGACAGGAGGTTAACCAGAAGTCCACCATTTTCGGAACGACTCCGCTCATGAAGTCAATCTTGTACGGATCCCACAACAACAGCTTGTAACCCACAAATATTTTGATAGATAGTGGGGCGGATCTGGATTTACAAGATAGTAACGGCTGGACCCCGCTCCACAAAGCTTGCGAACTAGGCACCCTCCCCTTGGTTGATCTAATTGTGAGCAAAAAATGTTCTGTCAACAAGATCTCCAATAAAGGATACACTCCTTTACATATTGCTGCCCTTAACGACAAGCACGAAGTGATTCGCTTGTTGCACGATAAGGTACCTGGACTTAACTTAGAGCTTAAAGACTACGATGGTTGTACAGCCTTGCTTCTCGCAGCCCGTAAAGGCAACCACAAGGCAGTGGAGACCTTGCTGAACAATAAAGCTGATCTTTACGCAGTCGATAACAAAAAGTGGAATGCACTTCATTATGCAGCCTTCAATTGTAATCGAATACTATTTTAAATGGCAATGCAAAATATTATTTATAATTTTTAGAGCACCGACAAACTGTAATATTGCTTCTGAAATACGACGCTGATCGTGATATGCTTCGTGGGGCTAAGAACTGCCAAGGAAAAATCCCAAAATAGATGACTTCCAAAACTTTAATCAGGGGGTGCTTTAACAATATTTGGATATGCGCCTTCGAGGGCAGATTGGACGAGGTGAGAAAGTTGATTATGGACCATCAGGACAAGGACTAGAAGAGCATCGAACTATAAAGGACTCCACTCATGTATGCTGCGTTGGGGGGCAGGTTTCTTGTAGTAAAGTATTTGCTGTAAAACGGGGCTGACATCTATGCAGAGGATATCAAGCAAAGGACAGCATAGTCCTTTGCAAAAGAGTTCATAAAATAGACAAAATTGAAGAAAGATAAGTCACTTTTAGAAGATGGCTAAAAATCACTCTAACTTTTAATGAAATGATTATTACTATATTTTTTTATATATAATTTCTAATAAGTACTTTTGTTTTAATCATAGCTGACTAAAAGCACTTAAAGATAGAATTACAGAGTTTGGATATTTTTTAATGTTTACCATAATTTATCAAATCAGTTATAAATAAAATTAGAGTAAATATCAATATATATTTTTTAAGATCTAAATATTTTATTGGTTTTTTAATTAGATACTACTAAATAGCGGAATATAACAATCATCAGATATGTTGCATGTTGTAAATATAATTATCTATTACTGCTTTAAATATATGTATCTACAGATTGATATGTATATATTCATATATATTTACCAATAATATAATTCGGCATACTTATCAAACTGAAAAATGCTTCACCATCAAATATTTTACCCTCCCGCCACCTGTAGAGACACAAAGATCATGCAAAATGTCGATAATATCTTTGCCAGATATGACAAAGACCATGACGGCTACTTAGAACTCACTGAATTCAGGGAATTATTGGCTGACATCGAGGCGGAGCTTATGAATGTGGGAATCATTCCTTCCAGAATGGACGCGGCTATTATGTCTGACATCTCTCTAGTCGACACCCACGGGGACTGGGCACTCAGTAAATAAGATGTTTATAATGAAGTAAGGAAAGTAGTGTAGAGAAAACTGAGTTCATTGTTCAACTGAATTAAAAAAAATGAGATACATTGCAAATAAACAAGCAATATCGAAAATTAAGAAGAGTATTTTCTTGTGTATATATATGTTTTATTAAGAATAACTTTATTCATTCATTAATATTTTTAATATATAAAGAACCTGTATGTTTGACAGAATAAAGAAGCACGTAATAAGTTAATGATTAATTATACAAAGTAATCTGGTAAATTTACATAAAATAACTCAGACCGCTGTGCCTAGACTTTAACAATAATTATCAAAACAATCAACATCCTTTATTTTATAGGAGTATTAAAAATGAATCTGCTATTATCATGGTTTCATTTCGAAAAAATATATGTCTTAATTAGTTATCT